>CM064557.1:5968078-6131498 GCA_032716605.1 Paralithodes platypus | reverse complement strand
TATTTTTGTTTTGACAGCAAGCTAAATATGTACATTTTTCGACAGAAAAATTTCTCCGGCGAAGCCGGATTTCTCCATACAATGCTGGGTCGCTTTCGCTCGCCCTGAAGAAATCGACACGTGGATGAGGATAAACGTCTTAAAACAGTTGGCTAATTGGGGCCGAATGGATAAAAGCCAGGGAAAGAGAGAAAAGGAGAGATAGATAAAAAAAAAAAGTGACCCTCCTTAACACTGTATCCATCTCTCCACAGGTCCCCCTAACATACTCCGGTTCGGGCCAATGTACCAGCCAGAAGGAACCAACCCCATCGCCTTCTGGACAGTCTTCAGAATGATCTTCCTGTTGTCTAAGATGGCTCAGTGTGTAACCTTCTATCTGTGAGTATACCAATTTATAGTCTTGTAATTCCCTGTACCCGCAAAAATCCCGCAACCACAAAACTATCCGAGTTGACGTCTGGGATAGTGTAAAATAGTAGTTGGTGGAGAAGTCTAATAAACCCACCACGTGAATCACCACGAGATTATCACCTGGTTCTTTCAAGGAGAACTAAGGTTGCTATCCTATTGTACGTCCGTGGTAGTAGGCTACAGTGGGTTAGCGCGCGAGTCTGGTAAACCTACTGAGGTCCCTGACCATGGTTCGAAAGCACACCAGTCTGGCAAAACCTACTAAGGTCCCTAACCGGGGTTCAAAACCGCGGCAGGCACCACCACTGGGCCTCGGGATTTTCGGGAGGGTTAAATTCCCTTCACACCCAGCATTTCAAGTCTAACTCACTCAACCTCTCTCTCTCTCTCTCCTTCTGGACAGTCTTCAGAATGGTCTTCCTGTTGTCTAAGATAGCTCAGTGTGTTACCATTTAGCTGTGAATACCAACAACAAAGCCACTCCAACAGCTTCCTCTCTCTCCAACACCCCTTCTCCCCTCTCTACACTCTTCAGAAAAATGGGAAAAGTAGAATGTAGATACGAGGTGCCGTTGTAAAGGCTTATCCCTCAATACCTTCACCTGACCTGACCTGACCAGTTTATAGTATCTCTCTGTCTCTCTCCTGTTGTCTAAGATGGCTCAGTGTTACATTCTATCTGAGAGTACCAGGCTCTTTCTCTCTCTCTCTCTTTATCTCCTGGAGTCTTCAGATTGATTTACGTGCTGTTCAAGAAGGTTGTGTTTGTTACCTTATATCTGTATCTTTATAACTCTCTCTTTCTATCTTTATATATCTATCTTTCTCCTTTCATGTGTTATTTTCAATGGGGCCAGGAGAATGAGCATCATCCATGTTGCTTAAGCCAGTGACCCGTTTTTATATACAGAATTAATGTATGTTCAGGGGAGGCAGACCGTTTTTCTGGACCCCCTTCTCCCTAATGTTTAGCCCCACTAGTTTTGAGATTATAAGACGTTCAGCCCATTAGTTTGGCAATTTTAACACCTTAGGGGACGTGTTGGAGAGAGAGAGGAAGCTGTTGGAGTAGCTTTATTATGTGTGTTATTAGTCTGTAGCCTACACGTCGTCGAACTTACCAACATTATCTATGTGTGTATTTTACCAGGGTGATTGTGAAGCGACTACAGAGGATTCAGTTTCCGGAGCAGTACCGTCACCTGAAGGGCACCAACTCCAAGCAGGGCAGACTCAACTTCTTCGCCACACTCATTCTCTACACCGGTCACTTCTTCTTTATTGGTAAGATCAATTAATATTTCAACATACAACATAGTTTGTACTATGGCCCCTTGAATAGGCTTATCCGAGGAACTACTGAAAGCCTTTAACCCATTCTGTACCGGCGATGTCTAACTTTATTCTGGCTACTATTAGACGATTGTATTCAGTTTACAAAGGGCTTCCAGCAATTAACAGGCCTCAAGCTATCTCACTTAACTATATTTAATACCACAGATCCTTCTTAAACTACATGAAATCGTCTAAATATAGCTAGAACAAAATGAGAAAGACCTCGCCGGTACAGAAGGGATTAAATCAATGTTGCAGTACTCATCTCCTTGCCATAGCTTTTAGAGCATATGGAAGACAACACTATGTTATGCAGTATTGTCTTGGTGGTGTAATGGTTAGAGTATTTAAGATCTGTATGTGGTATCCCAAGTTCGAATCCCGGGAGGAGCACATGTGTTCATTAATTTCATTGGGAAGGTGTTTGGTGTTGGGAGTGAAATGAATTAATTAGATTATACACACAGTGGATGGACTAGCCGCACACCATTGTAGAATAATAGTGCTAAAAAGATACATAGAAGGCCTTGAAGTCGGACGGACCCTAAATTGAGTGGTCAATCCTGTAAGACCTTTAGTAAACTGGCAAGGTTTGTCCCTCTTACAGGGGATAGGTCTGCTTGGGGGCATTTTGTGTATGGCCACCCTCATTAAGGGGAGTAAGGTATCCGGCAATAGATAGATAGATAGATATACACAGACCCTCAGCTGCTGGGGTAGCAGGCTGGGAGTAATTGCCATGGTCAGGAAAACTTTAACACTTCCTAATGATAAAAGACAAGACGGTGAACTACGGAATATCATCAGTGTGGCTCAAGATTTTTATTAAGATATTTCACCAGAGCCGTGGCATAGTCAGTAGGGCGTCAGGCTGCTGATCAAAGGGTCAGTAAATTGAGCCAGCACTGTCAAAATGTTATTGGTAGATGTCAAGCCCAGGCAACTTGACCTAGCGGTTCGTGACAAACGCCTAATGTTCATGGCCACCCCTTCTCAGGAATTACGGCGTCTGGGGGGGGGTGGGGAGGAATCATATTTGTGCCTCTAAAAATTACCCAGATATTCCTATCCAAGACTATACCTTATTGTGGAAGTCCACTGGCTCATAAAAATTTATCTTGAAAGGGGGTCTTGGGGGTGTTTTTTTTTAAAGCTTTAGGGAGCAAACTTAAAAAAAAAAAAAAAAAATTGATAATAAAAAAACTTCATCTATCTCTATCCAGCACGTATTCCAATTAGGTGTTGATGGATATCGCGAACTAACTGAACCATGATCAATTAATCGTATTGTCCGTTTCCTTGCATCCTGTTCACTCCTTGGTAAAATCTGATTTTTTGTCTCATCCTGTACAACTTCTAACGTTCATTAAGAGCTCATGATTTCTCCCTAATATTGTCAAATCCTTAGCTTTGGCTGAGGCTAGCCCTATAGAGTTACGTTTTGTAGTTCAGTGGTCTGGTTAAACTACAATTACAAATAAATTATCAACTAATTGACCATTTGTGAGTTTCAGGATATAGGCCTAAGGATATGAAAGTTGGAGCTGTAGACTTCCATATTTAGCAGAATTACCAGCTAAAATGAAAAAATAAACAATCAGATACACTAATTAATGCTCTTTAGACGACTGGAGAGAGATTTTTTTTTATAGAGGATGACCATGTTTCAGAACTATACCAGGCATCCCGAGATGCTCGTAGTGTATGGCTGGATCATAACAAACCGAGACAGGGACCCATTTTTGACATGTTCACCAGACTAAAGGCTAGATGCAAGTATGCAATCAGATATAAAAAAACAATGAAAATGTATTAAGAAGAGAAGCATTAGCCAAAAACTTTGCTAGCAAAGACACATTGGCCTTCTGGAAGGATATTAAAAAAATGCATAATAGCTGCACACCTCTACCCGTTAGTGTAGATGGGATCTCTGGTACTAATAACATAGCCAATCTTTGGAAAACACATTACCAAACTTTGTTTAACTCTGTTGGGCACCAAGGAAATACCATTGCTGCTACAACAGAGTGTAACAAAGAAGAAAAATATGACACAATTAAAGTTACAAGTGAAAAAATCAAGGCTGCAATAAGTAGGCTAGATGCTAACAAATCCTGTGGTTTTGATGGTATATATGCTGAACATTTGAAGTACTCCTCCACTCTCCTCTTGGAGAAACTCAGCAGTTGCTTTACCAGCTTTCTAATCCATGGTTTCCTACCAGAATCTATGATGTCCGTTACCTTGATACCAGTAATTAAAGACAAGGCTGGCAAAATTACATCAAAAGACAACTATAGACCTATTGCCCTTGCCAGTATTGTAAGTAAGATACTAGAGTTAATCATTTTAGACAGAATCTCAGTGTATATCTCAACTAATAGTAATCAATTTGGTTTTAAAAAGAATCATGGTACGGACCAGTGCATCTACACTCTGAAGGAGCTAGTGGATGGGTACATCAAAATGAACAGCTCTATTTTTGCATGCTTTCTTGATGCTAGTAAGGCATTTGACAGAGTCTGCCACAATATCCTGTTTGATAAATTAGCAACAAGGGGAGTGCCATCCTATATACTGAGAATCTTGAAGTACTGGTACGCCAATCAAACATTTAATGTAAGATGGGGTAACATTATTTCGGATTCCTTTACAGTAACCAATGGAGTGAGACAGGGTAGTATTCTCTCACCTTACTTATTCAATGTATATATGGATGAATTAAGTGATAAATTGAATAAAGAGCAGATTGGATGTTATGGTGGGAATAAAATCATCAACCATCTCATGTATGCTGATGATCTGGTCATTATTGCACCGTCTTCTGCGGGTCTGAGCAAACTTCTTGATATATGTGAATCTTTTGGTAGTAAACATTGTGTTAAATTCAACCCACTGAAAAGTGCTGTTCTTATATTTAGATCAAAATTACTGTATAAAAGTAAACTGCCAAATTTCTCACTCAATAATCAAATTATTCAAGAAGTAAACAAAATAAAATACCTGGGACACATTATCTCAAACGATTGCTCAGATGATGCAGATATCGGCCGTCAGCGCAGACAGCTATATTTACGTGGTAACACCATCTTGAGAAAATTCCACATGTGTAATTGGGAAACTAAAGTCACTTTGTTCCGGACATATTGTTCCTCTATGTACACGGCCCATTTGTGGTGGAAGTATAAGAGAGCCACCATAAATGGTCTGTGTACATCCTATCATAATATACTCAAGATGTTCATTGGTCTCTCTAAATATGAAAGCACTAGTATGGTGTGCACACTGTTGGATGTGCAGTGCTGTCGGGCTGTCATCAGGAGACTGGTGTACAGCTTTTCGCAGCGACTGCAATCCTCCAGTAACACGCTGATTGTAGCTCTTTGGTCTAGTGATCATATCTATGAATCCCGTATTATATCTCACTGGCAGAAGCTGCTGCACACATAGTATGTACTGTAATGTAATATATAGGTCTAATTGAACTATGAGCAATGATCTGTGCAATAGGTGTTAACCAACATTGAGCAATAGCCTTAGTTAGCCTATCTGTGTTATATTGTGACAAAATGTGATATGTGCTCTATTCTGTAAATAGGCCTACTGTATTTTTTATTTTATTGTGTCTTTATTAATATATCTTTGTGTATAATTATTATCTGTGCTCTGACGAGAAGTGTATGTGATATGGACCATTAGGTCGTACTGTATTTATACTGTATCTATCTTATGTGTCTGGAATAAAGAATTATTATTATTATTATTATTATTATATTATGTAGAGTTTACGAAATATATATTAGTTACCCAATAACTTACGTTCTCTCTAATTAAGAGAAATGTCACCATAGAAAACGAAACCATGCTCATAAACTAATGTATTTTTTGTATAGCTATTTTAGTTTTAATTAATTTAATAACTATAGTAGGCTTATTTGTATATATTTATACATATTCATAATATATGTAAATTAATCTTCCAAACACTATCAATTTGAATGACAAAGGTTCTACAAAAGAGAATGTCGACAAGATGAACTTAGATAGCTAACACAGATACTCGTATTCTCATTCAGCATTCTACAGGTTAGCGCGATTAGACGTGAATTTGGTGTCTCTTGTTTAGTACAGTGAATAAGAGTTCTCCATAATAATTAATCACCCTATAAGTTATAGTAGTAAACTATAAAGTCTACATAAGCGTATTAAGCGGTATTTCTAGTGATAATATAGCATTACAGTATAGAAATGACTGTTAACTTTTCTAAGAAGCTTGCCCCTCTTGCCTTGATATGAATAAGAAAAATAATATTGAAGATATGTAGCATATTTCTTATTACAAGTAATCCTCACTTAAAGTTGCCTCATTTGAAGTACAGGTAATTTCATTATTAAAAATGTTTATCAATTAGGGTACAAATTTCACTTAAAGCTGCTATGCTTCATTATTAAGTTGTAAATCAGACAAAAATGGTCTAAAATTACAAAAACATTGACAAAAACTAATTGTTTCACATTAAAGTTGTTTCGCGTAAAGTCTGTTTTTTCAGGATCGTAAGTACCGGTACAACTTTAATTGAGGAATTACTGTATTTGTTTATGGTTACTTCCAGGTCGAATGATGGTGCAGCTGTCTGATATAACCGAGGAGCTACCGAGTTGGTCTACGGGCCGATCGGTGATCCTGGATTGCAGCAGGAGAGATGTTATTGTTCCGGGGGTGACCTGACGACAGGTCGAGCCATCAGCAACCCTCAACCGACGGTCTCCTCATGTCAACGTTCCCTGAGCACGCCGCGCTGTTACTACTACTCTTTACCCTTCGTCACGGTCCGTCTGGTCCATGGGAAGGGGTATCGGAGGTGGAGCGGAACTTCCTACCGCTACCGACTACCGACTCCCGAGTGTTTCCCGAGACCAGTGAGGTGGCTTTTGGTCCACGAGTAGGATTGGGGTTTCGCTACGGGCTGGTGCGGGGGCCGTCGGTTATTTGGTCCAGATATTAGGGTCCCGTGCCGCCCTCACCACCTTCCGCCCCTGCGGAAAATTCAACGCAACCAAAGCCCTGGAAGTCGTACTAGCGGATCACTTGATCGACTCCGCAGAATAGGACCGAGGAGACAAAAGCCTGGCTCGGTCAGCTCAGTATCTCCCCGAGCCATATGTGCTCCAAGCCGTCACGAGGATTGTGGTCGGAGCGCGTAGACTTACCGATACACGACAGTATGTTGAATGAGAGACAGAACTTTCTTTCCGTGGGGTGGGAGGTCCCGCCAATGTAAAAGCTCTAGGAACAAACATACAGCATAAAATAACATCACTATCCAGTAGTTCATGATTATTTTTGTACAGTTCCCCATGTAAGTTCCATTCCTCTCCGTGATCTTAGCCTTAAAAAAAAAATAGGTCATGATACTTTGTAGTTTGACCCCCCACAAGTTAAATTTCTCTCTGCTGGGAATCTTATACATAAAATTCTGTTGCAGGCTCATACAGGAATCGTACTGCATATTACCAATACCAAACATTTCTTAATAGTGGTGTAACAGGTTCCCAGCGCGAGTGAATTCCTTCGCAAGAACGGGCGCTTTTATGAAGAAAGCAAGAGACCAGATTAGTATTATGAATTTTTCAATTGGCCACATAAGTTCTGTTCCTCGCCTTGGTCTTATCCATGGAAATATAATGTGCATGACTGAATTACAAGTAAACTGTATGTTTCCTTATGCCGTGGTTAACTCATCTGATTACGCAACTGATACTGTAATTAAAATAACCCACACTTGCAGTTCCCTTCATACTACTGTATTTACACTTTCATACATAAAGATCACGATTAGGAACAGACCTTAGGTGGGCAACTATACATAGCCTCTAGGAACAGAATATAGAACTGTAAATATCTCTCTCTAATACCTCTTTAATATTTGTTTTGGGTATAATAATTTAATATTCTTTAAAGTGGATATTAGTAGTTTTAGAATAAGTACAAGTAGTTTTTTACATTTGCGAATATAATTCATAAAGTAATAAACTAATTTTGAAGTGAGTATGTTGTTTGAATATTGATACCATTTACCATCCTTTCAAATAAGGCCAATTTTGTACTTATGTATTTTTTTTCTGTTTATACTGTACTGTATATATATATATATATAATATATATATATAGTATATAGGATATATATATATATATATATATATTCTGACATACGGAGCCCTGTATGTTAATTTAAGAGTTAGAATAAAAGTTCAAGGCGCCAAACTACCCAATGTGGTGAAGCAGACTAGCGAGCGTAACGAGCGAGTGGGCAAACCATCTCGCCCCTCGCCCCTACCTCGATGACCGATGCTCATGACGTATGATCGACCGTCCAGGAGCTGTGAGTGGACGACACACCTGTTATGTTGATTCGAGGAGCTATGATTGGCGCGCGCAGGAGCCACAAACTCCGCCTCCTCTATTTCGTTTTTCCCTACACCAATCACATTGTTTGGTATATAAGACCCGAGTTGTGGGGCATTCAAAATCAGTCTCATTTGTCGTTGGGAAGGTGAACTTGCAGCTGGAGGAAGACGGGGTGAAGTATTATAATGGGATTGGGACTGGCCCGTCAGATTATATAAATGTGTGTTAAGTGTGTTGCGTGTAAACACTTATGTTTATGTTTGGTTAGTGAGATATGTGATTGGGAATTACACGTGAACACCCTCAATTATTATGTGTTTTCACGTTAATTACTATTAGTGTGTTTAAACTATTTTGATAGGGAATTAACGTTAACGCTATAATTATGTACTTAACTATTTTAGATTATGAAACTAACTATGTGTGACTAAGCCACTCTTTAAAGTAATTGGGTTATAAGGAAAGTAATACTATTGTTTTATATTAATACTTACGAGTTCTTTCATTTTCTTTTACTTAAGCTTACATTGCTTATTGGTTCTTAGTACGGTGATGCTAATTGTCTCGTATTAGTAATATCGCCTTAGACTAACATGGCTGTGTTAATATTACTTCTAGTGATTTCCTAAGCTGAAGAAATGTCTTTTGCTTCAAAATAATTATATTTTGCCTTTTCATCATTATTTGAGTGAGACCTGAATCGAATCTATGAAACGATCCTGTAACCTTATTTACTCATGAAGCAAACCTCAATGTTACGTGGTTTTAAGAAATACATTTAACTAATTATTACATATATATTCTTAACGTTTTATGTGACTTTGATATTACTACTCCGATGATAATAATAATTATAATACTATTAACGTAAGACAAGAAACCAAGAATAGATTACATTAAATATAAATAAAAGGACATATAAAAAACTATCTATTCATTGTTCAAAAAGGCTAAGAGAACAGAAATATCGATTACTTTAATATTTATCTTTCAAGACTTTTTATAAAATTAATAGTCCTTCTATACGCTATAACTTATTCGGATTCATAACCATAGCGCCTACTAAGCTTTCGGTTACATAATAATTCTTTATAAATACTACATGACTTTAATTCTTTCGAGTATTTTTCATAATTAAAGAGTATCAGTCAATACAGGATACGCAGTCCTAAGATCCACAAGGAAAGGAAGCAACAACAGGAAATAATTTATATTAGATTTTACTTTTTGTTTTGCCTTCAGCTGACTGATACCTTAATAGATATCTCTGTGCTATCTAGATTCATCAAGTTAAACCACTTGAGGGATCAAGAAGTACTTACCAGAAAGTGGCGACCTCTTGCAAAGGATTCGTTTCATACAGTTTTCACTCAGTTTCATTAACGTTTTCACTACTTAAAAATCAAATATTAATCATGCCTCAACTATTAATGCAGAAGATGCTCGAGTTTTGCATAGAATCAGAACCCATAGCAAGCCCCTGATATTGACTGTCTGTCAAAATCCGACTGAAAGTGCTTGCCGCGACATCTCCAAGTAACTGTCTCAACATGTCCAAAGTAGAGGTGGCTCAGACCATAAAAACCCACCTAGTTCCCTGTAGAAGGCGGGGAGGGTAGAACGGAGCGCGTTGGATGGGGATCCCGAGTATACCTACGCCACGTATGAATACAATTGCCCACCGTGGTTTGACCGGTGATCAAAAATATTTCGAACTAGAACCCAGCCAAATTAAAAATAGAACTAGCCAGAATAAATACCGAACAAGCCCAGAATAAAAGCAAATTACCGAACAAGCAAACGCAAGTATAGAACCTAAGCCAGAATAAAGACCGAACATTATCACTATCAATATCCAAACGGCTCAACTAAATGTCAATACAAAAATGCTCCCTGTAACTTGCTCCCCCCTCTGGGATTGACTATGACTATTGATCATTCCACCCTTCAACTGAGGATAATGTGCAGGATTTCTTTGTTTTGTTTTATGAATAGTTGCTGGAGGTATGAAGTGGACAAGAGATCCAATGAGCCTTTTATGGTTACAAACTGATTTTGACAGGGCAGGCTCGAGCCACGTATTTTGGTCAGAGAGTAGCAGAAGTTAGGCATGGATTATGACAATCTCAAAGAAGCTACTCCCCTAAAACCCGACCAATTGCAGCCTGAGCTTACAGGCAATCCTTTCCGTAAAAACCAGAAGAAAGTAGAAGAAACCCATAAGGGTATTTGCCAGGACCAATGTACTAAAACTTGTTCAATCATTGGGTCCCAGAGTAAGAAGTCACACGCTACAACGATCTGAAGGAGTTGGTCCTGTTTAGAAAATTTCCTATTGAAAATTTTATTCTTGCTGTAGCCTATCATTTAAAGGGGAAAAAGGGAGATTGTCTTGCCGACGTACGCCGCCGCTGAACATGGCTGCCACATACGTGCTCAACAACAAATTTTCGTGGAAAGAAGCCCTACGATAATTCTAGCTCGAATTTTAAGTATCCCAAATCACAAATCCCACCGACCCAGTCACAAAGCCTATAACGTCCTTCCCCACTAGCCAAAATAGGAACTGTTTCCCGCCAACTAAACAAAATGCGACTCAGGGCAATGGTAACAGAGGTGGGCCCCCAACCTAATAGGTAATGCTCCAGAGAGGGAACTTTTCCCCGTATCCCCTAAAGTAGGTACTTTTTGTTGGCAATGAAGAGGCCGACCTAAGCTTAGCAGTGCTGGGCCAAGGAAAAAACAAAACCGAGAGATATCGGGGCAGACAGTTGCCGCCGTATCTCCATTCCATGTGTGCCTTTAACTGCAGGGCTCGCCGACGCGCTGATTAACCTAGGCACCAAATGTTCCTTTAAATAATGCCGGACTTCCCGACAGAAGGAGTACCTAGCACCAAAAGTTCCTTAAAATGCATACTCCTCGACAGAAGGAGTACCTAGCCAGCTAACGTAAACTTCCTCTAGACAGGGGTTAGTAGCATGGGTGTGGTGCAACCCCACAAGGGTTAAACCAATTAATAATTTCAACCATCAGTTGCAGGACATTACGCGTCCCCTTTATTTCATCTGGCAACGTGAGATTAAATGGTTGCCATGCAGGATGTAAAAAATTCTGAGAGACACAGGTTTCTACTAGCACCCTCATGGTGAATCCTTACACTGATTGCCCCCCACTGGCGAACCAGTTGTAATGAGAGGTGCTGGGAGGCCAGTTTTATGCATACTTTGGTCCAAGGCCGAAATTGCACTGTTGAGTTACTACTACAGGGTGAGGCAAACCAAAAGCTTTGTGTAGGTCCTCAAGATATCCCTGTGCCTGGGGTAACACTCCTTTTGGGGAATGATGTAGCAGGTGAGAAGGTCCGACGACCAGACCCCATTTTGTCACTTTCCCCCTGTTAACCGAGCCACTAACCCGGTGAGCTCGACAAGGAGTTTGCCAACTCGTTTTCCCCCTGTGTGGTGCTGACAAACTTTCAATGTCTCAATAGCAGTTCCCTCCCAGATCAGTAACTGTACCCGAATGTAAGAGTTGATGAAAGGGATGATGAGAGTGTGAATGATGCTCCAACTGTGCCTGATGATGTTACTGAGGGTGGATTTATCTGACCCTTTATGGCTCATCTTGACCCTAACGATGACCGATGGAAACGCCCCGTCCAAATTGTCCTAGCGGCCTGGTAGAGCTACAGAGAAGATGATAGTGAATCCCAGGAGATTTAGCTTGCCAGGTCCGTGAAGTGAAGAGGAATGTGAGAAGTATGGTGGTGAATGTTCCTACCTCGAAAGAAAGAGTAGTTGTGGCAAAGATGGAGACCGCCGAGCACAGACCAATCTGATGACGGGGCTTGGGACGTTCCCCCCCCCCCCCATCAAGTAGTAGTTCCCCAAAACCTTGTCGTAAGAGATATAATGGAAATGGCACATTGTATACCATTGGCAGGACACCTATGTGTGAAGAAAAACTCTAGACAGAATCAGAGCCCACTTTTACTGGCCAGGAATTCGTTGCAGATGTAGTGGAGTGTTGTAATAGTGTGTCACACTTGCCAGATGACAGGAAAACCCAATCAGAAGGTGCCTGTTACATCCTCTGGTGCCCTTGCCCGTTTGTCGAGAAATCCTTTTACTCGAGTGGTAGTTGGACATTGTAGGCCCATTGCCTAAGACTTTCCCAAGGTAACATTTAGTTTATTAACTATCATGGACATGCAACTCGCTTAACCCAGAGGCTAGTACCCTTAAGGACTACCTCTGCTCCAACTGTAATCAAGGTAACTGCTCAAATTTTTCACCCGAATGGGTTTCCCCCATGATGGATGCCAAAGTGATCTCAAGGAACTAATTTTAAACTTTTAACCTCTAACAGTTTTCCAGCAGTCCCTGTCAGGAGTTGGGTATCGAGCATGTAAAGTCTAGCAACCTACCACCCCAGAGATGTCAAGGGGTTCTCGAGACGATATCGATCATCAGACATTAAAGGGAATGTTAACGTAAGTATTGTACAGAGTCACCGGAGTTGAGTGGGATAAGGGGGTACCTTTTCTTTTTTATTTGCTACTCGTGAATGTTCCAACTGAATTCCCTTGGTTTTTCTCCCTAATGAGCTAGTTTTCGTCACCAGGTAAGAGGTCCTTTGCAACTATTTGCAGGATCGCCTAGTTGGCCAGGAGGGGAACCAAACCTCCTCAAGTATGGTTTCAGATTTCAAAATCCCGGCTGATATCCTCATGTGAGTTTTTGCACCGCTCAAAACTTGACCGTGGCTAAAGAGCTCCATGAAAAAATGGTATGACAGAAAAGCCCGTGAGAGGGAGTTTAAGCCGCGGTGATGGAGTTTTGGTCCTGCTCCCCCTTTTTGGCCAACCTTTCTCTGCCAAGTTCAGGGGCCCATATAAGATCAGGCGGAGGGTGAGCATTACCGATTTATCGTAGTAACTACCCCAGACAGCGAAAGCCCACGCAATTATCCATATTAAATATGTTTAAGCCCTACCCGATAGGTCCCCCTGATTCCTCCCTCTTCCAGATTCCATCCCACTGTGGCAGTGAATTGTCAAGGACCTGTGAGGCAGCCCTGGGTTTTTTTTTGGCAGACAAAGTCTTTTCAGTTCTCTTACTGATCCGCAACAGACTGTTCCAGAGCCTGAAGGTATCCATGCAGACTTTGACGTTGTCATGTAGCCTATCCAACTTTCAGTATAAAAAACTTTTTCAGTGGCTTTGAGGGAATTACCATCTAAACTATGTCCAATCTTCCCTCTGATCAAGCGAACCAACTAATCTCTGTTTTATAAACTCTGGTCTCCCCCCCCCCCCCGCCAAAAAACAATTGGTTTTGTTCTCGTGGATACTCCAGGGCTCACTGAATTCTGTTTGGCCGTGCACAGGGACATCGACGTAGGGGATGCAAACTCCCATTAAACTATCCCCCTAACCGTGTCTCCGCCACAAAAAACGCAGGAGTATACTGCAGGTCGAGCTTGACTTTAATGATATTCTAATGAACTGATCACTAGGGCCTTAAGCCAGTGGATAGTCCCCCGGTCCATACTTGTTGTTGCCAAAGCCAGAAGGGAGCCATAGTTGTAGGGACCTATAGGCAAGTTCAATGCTGTTCACAAAGAACGATGGCCTACCCACTGCCACGGATCACAAAGATTAGCATTACCCGGGTTGGCCTCATACAGCAGTAAGTTTAATTTAATGAGAGGATTATTGGCAATTATCTCTCCCTTGTAGCGAGGTAAATATCATGCTTTTGTAGTGCCGCTTTTAAGCCTTTCAGCTGTGAGATGCCTTGCCGTTCGAATACCGCTCCAGCTACGTTTCCGGCTAGGTTCCTGATGTGGTACCCATGGAAGACGTTGCCTACTTTGTGTGATATCCTTACTTATATCCTCATTATAATCTTGCTGTTGCCAATCTGGTGGTGAATCTATTAATGTATTAATTGTTTACTATTATGTACTACTAACTCCTTAAACTCTTTTCTAGGGGGAGGTCTGACATACGGAGCCTGTATGTTAATTTAAGAGTTATAATAAGAGTTCAAGGAGCCAAACTACCCAAGTGGTGAAGCAGACTAGCGAGCGAACGAGCGAGTGGGCAAACCATCGCGACCCATAACTCGATGACCGATGCTATGACGTATGATCGACGCCAGGAGCTGTGAGTGGACGACACACCTGTTATGTGATTCGAGGAGCTATGATTGGAGCGCGCACCATCACTCGCCTCCTGATTCGTTCCTACACCATCATTGTTTGGTATATAAGACCCGAGTTGTGGGCATTCAAATCAGTCTCATTTGGAGTTGGGGAAGGTGAACTTGCAGCTGGAGGAAGACGGGGTGAAGTATTATAATGGGATTGTGACTGTCCGTAGATTATATAAATGTGTGTTAAGTGTGTTCGGTGTAAACACTTATGTTATGTTGGTTAGTGAGATATGTGATTGGGAATTAACGTGAACACTATTATTATGTGTTTCACGTTAATACTATTATGTGTTTAACTATTTGATAAGAATTAACGTTAACGCTATTATTATGTACTTAACTATTTTAGTTGACTAACTTGTGGACTAAAGCAACTCTTTAAGTAATTGGGTTATGATGAAAGTAATACTATTGTTCTATATTAATACTTACGAGTTCTTTCATTTTCTTTGAATTAAGCTTACATTGCTTAATGGTGCTTAGTACGGTGAGGCTATTGTCTCGTATTAGTAATATCGCCTTAGACTAACATGGCTGTGTTAATATTACTTCTAGTGATTTCCTAAGCTGAAGAAAATTCTTTTGCTTCAAAATATTATATTTTGCTTTTCATATTATTTGAGTGAGACCTGAATCGAATCTATGAAACGATCCTGTAACTTTATTTACTCATAATCAAACCTCAATGTTACGTGGTTAAGAAATACATTTAAACTAATTATTAAATATATATCTAACTTTTATGGGACTTTGATATTACTCCTGATGATAATAAATATAATACTATTAACGTAAGACAAGAACCAAGAATAATTACATTAAATATAAATAAAAGGACATATAAGAAAAACTATCTATTCATTTCAAAAAGGATAAGAGACAGAAATATTCTTACTTTAATATTTATCTTTCAAGACTTTTTATAAAATTAATAGTCCTTCTTTAGCTATAACTTATTCGGTTCATAACCATAGCCTACTAAGCTTCGGTTAAATAATATTCTTTATAAATACTACATGACTTTAATTAGTTTCAGTATTTTCATAATTAAAGAGTATCAGTCAATAAAGGTTACCAAGTCCTAAGATCCAAAAGGAAAGGAAGCAACAACAGGAAATAATTTTATTAGATTTTACTTTTGTTTTGCCTTCAGCTGACTGATACCTTATATATCTCTGTGCTATCTAGATTCATCAAGTTAACCACTTGAGGATCAAGATACGTAACAATATATATATATATATAATATACCTGGTATATATATATTTTTTTTGTTTTGTTAGTTAAATATCGATAAATTAGTTGCTTAAGGATTCAATTTACTAGCATCTGGAAAAAACACTATTTTATAGTAATTGGTGACTAGACTGATGACTTAATAATGAGAAGACATATCTCATCTGGAGGATCCTAATGATTCATAACTCTACTATTATTTGGTGATGGGCTAGTCTATCAGAGTGAGAACTGAGCGATCTCTGCCATACCCATAGCTTACTCTGACTGTTCCTTTTACTTATATATTTTCTAGATCTCAAGTGACGGCGTCTCTTCCGTGGATTGACCTCCCAATCTACCAATTGGAAGCCAAAGCGTCACATTTTTCCTTTGCCCCTCAACTTTCTTTTCATAACTGCTGATGGGCAAGGGCCCTGGGTGGGGCTTTGTCCGGGCGTTTCCGCACCCTCCTCAGCTCCCGCCATGGAGTGGCTTTGGTCACCCAGGCTTTATTGTGGTCGGCAGGGAGGATTCTGTGGGGCGCGGGTTATGGCCTTGGCCTTGCTCGGGGCCTTGGGCTGTTGGCCAGGCAGCTTGGGGACACAACCAACAACTCTACTATAATAAAGCTGACATCACTCATGATTAAAAGTACTGATATTATATTTTGCTAAAGTGATGTTTCCACATAGCAATTTTGATTAGTTCTTTTGCTTGCCTTTATATTGTCTTTGTCCCAGTTTTGGTTTGTTTATTTTGCAAGTTTTACAATTTAATATCAACCATCAACTTCATAGCACATAACTCTTACGCCTACAACACAACCTAACCTAATCTTAACAGGGTTGTTGTTGTTGTTGTTGTTGTTCCCTAAGCTGCCTGGCCGAACAGCCCCGAGTCCCTGAGAAAGGCCATGGCCACGATCGGGCTTTCCCACAGAGCTCTCATTGAGTGTAGATTGTGTTGTTGGCGTAAGTGGTTGTGTGAAATACAGACTTATATGATGTGTTTAATGGTATGGGGTGCTGTGTTACATCCCGGACAGGCGTCGACAACGGAGTCATCCAGTCTCTTCTGATAGCTCAGGAGAGCTGGATGGTGTCCGCATCTCAGCCTGGCAGGTGGACTCTGTCCTCGCGAGGAAGGGAGGATTCGGAAGGATGGATTTCGGGAGGTCGTGCATGCAGCTGTGTGTTGTCTGTGAGTGAGTGGATGGATCGGTGAGAGATATGAGTATGGATGTGCTTCTGGAATTTGGTACGGGGTGGGCAAGGAAGGAGAGAGATGACTAATTTTGTCTGATACCGTGTGCTGGTTGTTGTTTTGATATTTCTTGGTGTCTGTGGGTGTGTTGCCATGTAGTTTAGTGGGTGGTCTGAGTTCGTGGAGGCTGCTGCCAGGAATTGAGTGCCTCTCATGTCCAGATGGTCTTTGACTTTGAGGATTTTGGTTTTCTTGATGTAGGTGATCTGTGGGTGCAGTAGCTGTGCAGCCTGTAATGATCTTCAGGGCTTTGTTTTGAATAGTCTGTAAGGTCTTATGATGTGTTTCAGCTAGGTTAGAAGCCCAGGCTGGGCTTGCGTATTCCATCACTGATCTTATGTATTGTTTATATACTGTGGTGGTAGTTTCTTTGTTGTGTCCAAATTTTGTGTGAGCAAGTGACCTGAGGGCGTTAAGTCTGGGTGTCAGTTTCTTTTTAATGTTTGTGGTGTGCTGTTTGAATGTCATATGAGTATCATATGTTACTCCTAGGATTTTGGGTGTGTGTGTATGTGTTAGGGGTGTGTTGTTTATGGTGAGTTGAGGGATGTATTCGTGTTCTCCTGTCCAACTTGTGAGCAGGGTTGCGGTTGATTTGGCTGGGGCTAGATTAAGTCTGTTTGTAGTGCAACCAGCCATGTAGTGTGTTGAGATAGGGTTGAAGGAGATCTGTTGCTCTTTTTGGGTCATGGTGTGTGCATTTGAGTGTTATGTCATCTGCATAGGAGGCTAAGTTTATTTGGGGCGTATTGGGTGTAGTTATATCGTGCATGTACAGATTGAAGAGTGCGGGCGATAGGACGGATCCTTGTGGGACTCCGTTTGGAATTTTTCTGATTTTAGATGACTGACCGGCAAAAGATTACGTGTGCACATCTGCCTGCTAGGAAGTTGGCCAGCCACCGTTTTGTGTTGTTGTGCATGTTTGTGTTGTAGATTTTGTTTGTTAGGTTGTGGCGGGGGGTGGCATCGAAGGCTTTACTAATGTCGAGTGTGGCTAATAGTGATCTGTGTGGTGGTCTAGCTGAATTGATGCCGTCGAAAGCTCTTTGTGTAAGGTCTGTGAGAAGAGTGTTTGTGGAGTGCAGTGGCCTAAAGCCATGTTGTGTTGGAGCTAGGGGTAGGTCAGGTGTAATTAGTTGTAATACTAGGCGTTTCCATGACTTTGGAGGGGGACAAAGGAGTGTGATGGGGCGGTGCGAGGAGGGTAGCGTGGTGGTATTTGTTGGGTTTGGGGAAAGTGATGATGATACCATGCTTCCAAATGTCTGGTATTGTGTTGTGTGAATAGCTGTAGTTTGATATGTTAGTGAGTGCTTGTATGCCTTGTGGTCCCAGGTGTCTGAGGTGTATGTTGCTTATGTTGTCTAGGCCACAGGGCGGGTGAGTGCTTGAGATTGTTGATGATATGCTTTGTCTGGTGATTGGTGAAGGGTGTATAGTCAGGGTCTGTGGGGAATTGTCTCCTTACGACGAATGCCACGTCGGTCGTCTTTGTGAGGTTTTAGGTGGCTGACATGTGAAAAGTGATTGATGAGAGTGTTTGCTTGTTGTTTACATGAAGGAGTAGAGTCTGTTGTTGTGATTGCAGCATGTGATTGTGTTGTGTTGCTGTTGGAAAGTGTGATGCTGTTTAGTGTTTTGTATAGTTTTTTGGGGTTTGTTTTGTGATCAAGTGTTTGTAGGAAGTTATTCCAATTTAGTTTTTGTTGTTCTTGTATTTTGTTGTTAGTTTGGGTGTTGAGTGCTTGAATTTGTTGTGTGATGTCTTGTGTGTGGGGTGCTGGGGAGTGTTTCAGTATGTCGCGTTGTCTGATGAGGTTTTGAATTTCTGGTGTGAAGTTGGGGTTGTGTCTTTTTCTGTTACCTCTTGGAATGTGTTTCTTGTCAGCGTTTTGGATAGTTTTATTGAGTATGTGTACAGCATTGTTGATGTTAGTGATGGGTGTACTGTTTAGAGTTGTGAAGTGTTGTTCTGTCTCATTTGTGAATGCTTCCCAGTTAGCTCTTTTATAATTGGTGTATGTGTGTTTGTGGCTAGCTGGGGTGAGTCTGGTTTTGGTGGTGATAATGATCGGGAGGTGGTCAGAGCCTAAGGTTCTGACCACCCTCCAGGATGTTGTGGGGGGCGAGTTCTGGGGAGCAAAAGGTGATGTCTGGAGATGATGGGTTATAGAGGGCTTGGTGCGGAATATGGGGTATGTTGATGGATGTCGTTAAGGATGAGGTTATCGGTTTGGTTTTGTAGTACCAGCCCTCTGTCTGTGTCGGGGTTGTCGACAACCCAGGCCGACGTCTTGGCGTTGAAGTCACCACCCAGGATGATGTGTGGGGTGTGTGGGGTGTTTGTGATGTGTTGTAAGTGTGGTCTGTATTCATTTGGTACTGTAGGGATGTTTGGGGAGGGATGTATGTGTTTATGATGGTTATGTTGGAGTTGTTGCCAGTGCGTATTTTAATTGACTGTATTTCTGTTGTGTTATCATTTGGGGGGAGGAGTGATTTGGTTTGTACACTGGTTACTATGTATGATATTTCTTTGTGTACCAGGGTGATGAGTCCACCGCCCCCGCCGACAGCCCGGTCTTGTCTGATGGTGGTGAAATTATGAAATGTGGGTGTTTTTTGTGTTGTGCGGAGTTTTGTTTCTTGTAAGATGGCAATGTGTATGTTGTGTTGTTTGATGAAGTGTGAGAGTTCGTGTTTCTTTGTGTTGATGCCATCTATGTTCAGTTGAAGAATGTTAATGTATGTGCACGATGTATGTTGGGTGCTGCTGCACGAGGATGGGGTGGGGGTGGGGGTGATGGGGGGGGTGGGGGTGAGGGAGGGGCTGGGGGTTGGGATGGGTGAGGTGGGGGTGGGGATTGGGGAGCAGGAGATGGGGGTTGGAATGGATTAGGATGGGGTGTGGTGTGTTGAGTTGAGGATGTGGATGGTATGGGAAGGTTAGGTGGGTTAGGGAGGAGAGGTGGACGGGTTTTAGGGGGGGGAGTGGATGATATGGGAAGGTTAGGTGGGTTGGGGAGGAGAGGTGGACGGGTTTTAGGCGAGGGATTTGACTGGGAGAGGGAGGGGCATGAGGAACAGGTCCAGGTGTTTGTGTAGTGTTTCTTGGAGGCAAGTGTTGTGCAGGTGAAGTGGGTCCAGTTCCCACATGAATTGCAGAGAACTGAACCCTTAGTATGGCGACTCGAAGTGATGGGTTTTGAGCAAGTTGGACATATGTATGTGAACGTGGGTCCTGGGTTGCTCTCAATGTCTCCGGCTAGAAGAAGTCTTCGAGAAATGACAGCCGGAGAGTCATTTCTCGGTGTAGGAAAAACTGTGTGATGTGTGTGTGTGGTGTGAGAGGTGTGGAAATTCCCGGCGCGACCGAAGCCGCTCCAAGGACCCGTGCCCCCAGGGAGGGGGCAGGGGATGGTTGTGACGGTTTGGCTCCCGAAACTGCTCCCCGCGGCCGGCATCCGGTTTTCCTCCACTGGTCGTTGAATTTGTCTTCGGCTGTGGAGGGTCGGCAGCCATCCGCGGTTGGCAGCCTCGGGAGGTGGCCCCACGGCGTAGACGCCGCCACATCAGGACAGGGTTGCCTGGAACACCGCCATTAGGACGTGAGACCGGAACTGCGTTTTGTGTGGAGCACTCAGTCTTTAAATTTGTGTATGTATGTATCGATAATATTACAGGTATAGCAAAATCAATTAAAAACAAAATCTTTAATCACAACTCACCATCCTCAGTAATACAGTATTCCCAACCAGTGTCCCCATAATGAGAGGCTTCCCTGTGATGTACCCGGGCCGTCCACTCCTCACAAACACCGCCCCACCCTCAAGCTCCGATGCCCACACAAACTCACTCCCGAACGTCTGGCGCAAATAGTCTGTCCTGTCTGCTGGTAGATCAGTGAGGCGGATCTGGGCTCGAACCTCCGTGATCCCTAGACTACCGTTATGTGTGAAGATCAAACGAACGCTCTTAACCACATTGCCGCACACGTCGCCTTCGTACGCTGGCTTGGGGAGATTTCCGACGCTCGTTTCGGTGCAGTTATCGTCTTCACTGCTACACAGGAATAATATAGGTACTAAGGCCTTTTCATTTACGCTAGACATCAGCTTAGCCCTCAACATCTCACTTATGGCCGAAATCTGCAAGGCTCGAGATTCTGACACAAGATCATCCTTTCCGCTTTCGGCCAATACCTGCGAGTCTATGTGTCCTCTCTCCAGCTTCTGCGATTCGAGTTCTCCGCTGGGAACGTTGAGAGGGAAGTCGGTGGTGATGGTCTCTGTGTTAAGGAAGGAGTCGGTTGTTGACGGGAGCTCTGTGGTCGTTGGTTCTTCTTTACTGTCATTACCACTTATGTTCTGGGGTATACAAAACAAAACACTATTAGTTATTTTAATAAAGGTAAAGTTAAATAAAAAAAAAAAAAAAGGAAAGAGAGGAAAAATGGGGTACGTGCCAGAGTACATACATACATATAATGGGGTACTGTATCAGCGGACCATTGGTTCTTATCTTCAGAAAATTCCTGTGCTTGGTATGCTTCCAGCCAGGGCCCCACTGGGGTAAATAAAATAGCAAAACAGTGGTGGAACTGCCATCCGGGTGAGGGACTGCTCTGGGTCTGCTCCTTCAGTGCTAAGGGTCATAATCCACTTAGTGGAAATAGCACTGTGGGGTGGGTCAGTGGAGGCATGTTTGGGAGTTTGGAGGCAGTTTCTGCCATGGCCAGCCCTTTTGGGGCGCTTTCTCTGGAAGCGGGGTGTGTCAGATTAATGATGATGATGATGGTACTGCATCATACAGGGGAACTTAAAATGTAATATCTGCAAAACAAACAAACAAAAATAAAAAAAAGTACGATATAAAGACAAGTGATATACAGTATGCGGAACTAACATATTGAAGATTTAGCAAAACAACACAGGTCTCCCTTGATTTACGATTGGGTTACGTCCCTGAAAACCCGATCTTAAATAGAAAAATCATATAGTAAACCCTAAAATTTATGGGGTAACTGGGGATGCATTCTCGGACCAGCCAAAACACAAACACCTAAAAACCTACTGTATAATAATAACGTAAATCGGGGATTTAATAGTGAGGGACACCTATATTATGAAGTAAAAAAATACAAGACAAATACAGTAGTACCTTAAATAAGACACTGGGATCGGCAACCACAACGAACGTCAGAAACGAGGCTGCGTCTAGATGGGGGTCACTCTGGCAGTCCTGGGGCAGCGAAGGAACCTCTCGTGTACAGGACCACTCGGAACTCTCCAGGTAGTGTAGAGATTCTGTTGTCTCGCACGTAGAGCCAATCACAGAACTGGGAAGACCCGCGATAGGGGGAAATTTGATAGTTTAGTATTTGTTAACCTAATATTTCATGCGAGACAGGTGAAGCTAGTAAATTATTAAAATGTAAAACTTGCAAAATAAACAAACTAAAACAGGAACGACACAATATAAAGACAAAAGAACTTATTAAAATCACTATGTGGAAATAACGATTTAGCAATATAACATTTTGAAATAAAAGAACACAAAATCATCACATAGAATGTACATCACTATATGAGTAAGATAATTTGTTTCCTAAGCAAATTAGTCGCACATATATTAACGTACTCTCGTCATGTTCAAGGAATTGGTCAATTTATAAATGCCTCACACGTACCTATTGCAATGAATTCCCCCTCAACGTCCACGGCCCACACAGGCTGCCCGGCAGAGTACGTCTCTTCCTTAAACCTCCGAATGTCGTGTGGGTTGTTCTGCCACGGGTATTGCCTTTCTTTAATGTCCAGTTTATTATAGTCCTCTACAGATCTTGCTCCCTGAAAGTATAGAAAAGATAAAATATACACAATCTTTTCTATTTTTGTCATAGTCGGTAGGGTCTAGTTTCTTATAGTCCTGTACAGATCTTGCTCCCTGAAAATATGGCAGTGTAGAATTCTGGGTTGGCTATAAGATAAAATAAATACTATCTCTCTATTATTTTTTGTAATATATTGGTAGGGGTATTGCCTATCCTGTGGGTGGATGGGACTCGTTAGCCTTGGTCGGCAACTCATCTAGGGGAGACAACCTTATACAAATCCGGGTGGATGGGACTCATCAGCCTTGGTTGGCAACCTGTCTAGGGGAGTAAACCTGATACAAATCCGTACTGCTTACCTAAGGGTAAGGCAGGTTAGTGGATGAATTAGCCGAACACCACTGTAGAAAAATAGTGCTAACAAGATACACAGAGGGCCTCGGAGTCGGACGGATCCTAAATTTAGTGGTCAATCCTGTAAGTCCTTCACTAAACTGGCTCGGGTTGTCCCTCTCACAGGGAATAGGTCCGCTTGGGGGCATTCTGTGTATGGCCACCCTCGTAAGGGGAGTAAGGCGTCCGGCAATAGATAGATAGATAGATTGCCTATCCTTAATGTCCAGTTTATTATAGTCCTCTACAGATCTTGCTCCCTCAAAATATAGAAAAGATACAATACAGGTCTCCCTCGATTTACGATTGGGTTACGTTCCTGAAAACCCGATCATAAATAGACAAATCGTATAGCGAACCCTAAAATGAATGGGGTAAATGGGCATGCATTCTGGGAACAGCCAAAACCCAAACACTTAAAAACCTACAGTATAATAATATCATAAATTGGGGCATTAGATAGTGAGGGAGACCTGTATAGTATACATTATCTTTCTATTCGTTTTTGTAGGTTGGGGTATTGCCTACCTTTGAATTTTCTTTTTATAGTCTTATAGAGATCTTGCTCCCTGAAAATATGACAAAGTAGAATTCTGGGTTGACTATAAGAACAGATAAAATAAACATTTTTTTTTTTTCATTTTTGTAGTAGTGGGTTGTAATATTGGTAAGGGTATTGCCTTTCTTTAATGTCTAGTTTCTTATCGTCCGGTAGAGATCTTGCTCCCGGAATTATATACGGTAGTACAGTACAGTATAGTACAGTACTGTAGAATTCTGGGTTGCCTGTAAGATAATAATTATAATATAAACACTATCTTTCTAATCTTTTTTTGTAATAGTAGGTAGGGATAATGCCTATCTTTATTTTGTTTTTATATGTGGATGAGGGAGACAAAAGGCTGAACTGCCTGTGACAAGTGCCTCCCCCAGAGTTGAAAGGAGACAAAAGGCTGAACTGCCTGTGACAAGTGCCTCCCCCAGAGTTGAAAGAGTGACAGGGCCAAAGGAATGTTCAAACCAAAATGCCTCGACACACAAGAGTTTGAATTTATTTATAGATGTACTATACAATAATGACCCACCTTAACCGGAATATAAGTGTTGCGATGAGGTATGTTGTCAGTAATAATACACAACTCACCATCCAGGACCACTGACTGAGTTACCTCAATGTTACTACTCCATACTGTCTCACGCTGGTAACAATAACCGCTGTCTGGGGAACAACAGAAATATTATCAGTGCACTTTCTTGCAATATTCTTAACCCTTTCACGCACATATGACGCAGAGGTTGCCAGACATAGCAATAAGAAATAGTTTTCTCACTCTTATAATTACCTCTCCAAAATTAGTTTTCTGCAAACAGCTAACTCAAAGACAACTGCAGAGGTTGAAGTAACTAAACTAAAGGTTTCTAAATATCCCTGATGGTAACAAAGGCTTTAAAGTATCCCCAATCGGCTCAAAATCGCGTCATATGTCGGAGAGGGTTAATCAGTAATATTGCATAGAGTTTGTGCAAAGTTAATGCTATATACAAATGGCAATAATATTAATATTTGAGTGAAAGTAAGTATGAAAATGTGTACATACATATACAGTACTGTACCTGTATAAATTGAAAGATCAAGTGCCCCGCATGAAGTGCAGTTCCGATCTCCTGTCCTAATGGCGGCGCTCCAGGAAGCCCTGTTCAGAGCTGCCTCATTTGCAGATTTTTAAATTCAGGATCAGAACATTCACTTGCAGGTTTTTTAATTCAAATCAGAAGGTCTAGCAGGCTTGGATGGTTTGGACATGTGGAGAGGATGGATGAATTCCAGTTTTTTTTTGGTCTACCCCTTGGTGCAGCTCCCTCCACGTTCACAGACTTGCATCTTTTCACCCAACTTAGTTCATCCATCCTCTCAAACATATTCAAACCATCTAAGCCTACTACAGTAGTACACATTTCATCATTGATATTCTTGATACCTAACCTTCTCCTCAACTCTACACTAGACATCCTATCTTGCAGTTTGGCACCACACATCCATCTCACCATTCTCATCTTGTTGCAGTCCATTCTGTTGATATCATCCACTTCGCCAGGCCACATTTCTGAAGCATATATCATTGCACTTCTAGCACACAAAGCGTACACCTTTCCCTTCAAGGGGAGGGTGAGTATTATGGTAAGTAGTGGCAACAGTTTCTGAACTTTCCCAGCCACATCTAATTGTCATTGCACTGTATGTGAAGAAGTTTTGTGTGACATCTAGGCATACCTAAAGAGATTATGAGAGTGAGAGATGGAGAGTGAAAGTGAGTGTGCGTGCGAGTGAATCAGAGTTTTACATTATAATACGTGAACTGTACTTGTTTTACAGATAATACTAACCTAATATAGGCTGAGGTCTGGTAATACAATAAGAGAACACCAAACGATCATCATCACTACAATCTTCATCACAGCAACAGTTGACGTCACAATACCCAACCTGACAATGAGACAACAATGACTTCATCAATCATTAACTTTCAAAGATATAATATGAACTGTGAAACATAATTTTATCTTTGTATATAATTATATATTAATAATGAAAAAAGAGATGGGACTCATATCTGGTTTGACAAACTATACTCGGTGTCAGCAACTCTGAGAAAATTACGGTTCTTTGCTTTGGTTTGTTTATTTTGCAAGTTTTACATTATAATTATGAAATTGGACCGAAGTACCTGACCCCACGTCTTTCTAGGTTTACCCCTACGCGCAGCTCCCCTTATGTTCACATTCCGGCATTTCTTCACTTAGCTGTAATTATATATTCTCGAGCCGGCCACCCCCAGCTATGGGCTATGTGCATGAGTATATACTGTACAGTTTGCCGCACATATTCTATCCCGTTGGGGTCGTGATTTGGCAGCGCTTTACCCACCTCCCTTACTCCACCTCTTATTAATAGGAGGTGGAATGAAGGAGGGGGGTTGGTTAAGTGGGTGCAGTTCTGCCAAGTCACGACCCCAACGGAATAGAATATGTGCAGCAAACTGTACATACATACATACAACAAAAGTACTGTACAGTATTAATAATCACGGTCGCGCAAGTCAATCAGCTGGAACTATTGCCATAAAAGTGGGTCATAATTTTCTCGGAGTCACTGCCACCAAGTATAATCAAACGGACAATTAAAATGTAAAACTAGCAAAACAAACACACCAAACCTTGAGATCGCAGGTGCAGAAATCCCCAACGGTAAACAGACTTTCCTCTAAGAGTGCGGGAGGGGCCGGGGAAGTGGTGGTGGTAGTGGTAGGGATGGTCGTAGTGGTATCAACAGGCGCGTCACTGCTACCGGTACCATTAACATCAGTACCATTACCAATTGATGTCTCTGGTTGGTGTCGGTGTAGTCCAGGACGTAGTCGGTATCGTTGGAGGGAGTTTCTGAGGTGGTCCAAGTGTCGGCGTCGGTGTTTTCAATCTCCTCCGCGCCCTGGCATGTCCCCTGCTCTACAAGCACCACTACACACACCACCACCACCACACTTGATAAACACCTTAATATCATCTTATACTTTTAGATGCAGATAAAATATTTACTGGTAGAACTTTACTGCATTTCAACTACTATTACACTAGATATCATTTTGTATTTTTAGATGCAGAAACAAATTTACTGGTAGTTTTTCATGAATGAAAAGTAGTACAACTACTGTTTTTTGCATTCAGTAGAGAACATCATATTTTTTAGCCCAATGAATAATAGTACAGTAGTTTTTTTTGCACTCAGTAGATGACACCATATTTTTCAAAGTCTCGGAGAATAATACCCAACTCCAGATGAACCTGAAATAATAACAGTACAATTAACTCTTGCAGTATAAAGCTGTTACTATGATACGGTAACATTAATTGGCTATCAATAAGTAACTATATTCTGTGAGTGAGGTTTGGCATCCTTTACCCAACCTTAGCCATTTCTGCCTGTTTCTTTTCCTACTTCAGGGGCGGGAGGCTAGGAATTCTCCTCCCATTGTAAAAGTCGAGACAGAAAAAAGGGGCGACGAAACGTGAAAGTGGTCTCAGACCCTAAGAATTGGAACTTTATATGTTGTTTCTGTTTAGCCTCTGTCTCGAGTCGGCCACCCCTAGCTATGGGGTATGTGCCTGAGTATATACATACATACATAAGATACTGTATGTACAGGTCTCCCTCACTATCCGATGCCTTGATCTACGATATTATTATAGGTTTTTAGGGGTTTGGGTTTGGGTTTTGGCTGGTCCCAGAACGCATCCCCATTTACCTCAATAATTTTAGGGTTCGCTATACAATTTTTCTAGTTATGATCGGGGTTTCAGGAACGTAACCAAATCGTGAATCGAGGGAGATCTATATGTGCCTGCGTATAAACATAAATACATACTGTATGTATATATGTACTGTATTGTTACCTTGCCGGCCGCTATGGTGTGAAGTCTGTAGCGCTCGGAGGAAGAGTGGATGAATTCCGTGGAGAGCAACTGTGGTCCACCGCCGACGAACGCTCTTCTTACTTCCTCCGCAAACGTTCCTGGAACAAGGAATTAATATGTAAATCTTGCAAAATTAACAAACCAAAACAGGAACTGCACAATATAAATGAAAATGTATGTACAGTATGTATACCTTACCTTATGATACCTTATGATGTGTTCGCCACTCTTCTAGCGGCACCAAGGAGCGCAACGCCCCTCGTTTTGGGTGGTGATTTGGTGCAGTAGACTGTTTGAAGCGACAGCTCGCTCCCTTGCGAGGATGGGCTCGTCTGGCACCTTTTGCAGTTCGACATCCAGGGCTCTCTTGAAGCTGTCTAACGAGACGTCCCTCATGTCTCTTACTCGCCGTGGGAGTTTGTTGAAGAGACGTGGGCCTCTGTGTGATAACCAGCCCTCTCGCAGAGAGCCCATAGCACCCCTGTTATTCATCCGGGGGATTTCGCATTCCCAGCCTCTCCTATCACTGAATTTCATGACTATCGGAGTATGTAGGTTGCTACTAAACCCTCTGCGATTTTCCACGTGTATATTATTAGGTAACGTTCTCTTCTACGTTCCAGTGAGTACAGATTCAGTGCTCTTAAACGCTCCCAATAGTGTAGCTGTTTTATCGAACTTATATGCGAAGTGAAATTTCTTTGTACACTCTCTACGTCATTTATTTCACCTGCTTTGTATGGGGATGTTAATACGCTACAATATTCAAGCCGCGGTAGCACTAGAGATTTGAAGAGCGTTATCATAGGTACTTCACCGCGTGTTTTGTATGTACTGTATATACACAGGCACATACCCCATAGCTGGGGGTGGCCGACTCCAGACATATGTATAGATATACAGTATATGAAGACTAAATCACAAATACTAGTGATCAAATTATGTAGTAAAACTCGCAGGAAAAATTAAACATTGGAACACCAAGCTTTCGTCTATTCTCTCAAGACATCTTCAGAGAGAATAGACGAAAGCTTGGTGTTCCAATGTTTAATTTTTCCTGCGAGTTTTACTATATACCTGTATACAGTATATATTACAGTATGTTAAATATAATAAAGAGAGCCGTAGAACGTACCCATAGGTCTCCATGTATGACAGGTGATGGAGTGTTGACCTGGTGATGTTGGCATATGGGTCATACCGTACCCACATAGGTCAACACGACCAAGGTCATCTTGACGGTACACTTGTAGCAGTAACTGAGGCTAACCTGGGGACAGAGAACGCTATATTAACCCAGGGACTGAGACGGTCCTTCCGGAAGCATGGTATTTAACCTCTGAAGTGCGCATGGGGGTTATTATGCGCCTATTATGGGTTGATTATAAAGGTATTAACCTGAAACAACAATAAAACGAGTGAAAACAGCGTTTGGATGGTCAAAATCGGAGATATAGCCCGCGAGTTGTATAATGTATGGGTGAGGCAAGCTACTTTCCCGCTAATTTCCCCCAAGGCCACTGAGACACAGTCGATCGATACTCTCTCTCTCTCTCTTGCACTCGCTTGCCATCAGTGATGACAACACCCTGCTTGCAACTCGCTAATGTTAGCACGAAAATATACCTCAGAATAAGGGAATAACAGGGAAAATAGGTGATAACTGAAGGAGAGGAGGAAAGTGGGGAAGGAGGGGAGGTAGAGGACTGAGATTTTGCATGGCCCAGGGGCCAAAAAAAAATAAAAAAATAAAAATATATATATTTTTTTTTTTCGATGTCAAAAGTTGATTTTTTTTTTTTCACTCACTCATAAGAGTCTCCCCGCAGTCCGCCGGGGGAACTCTTAAGAGTCTCCCCGCAGTTCCCGGGTTAATGACCAAATCAAAAAATCCCAAGATTTTTTTCCCCGGGGATAAAAAGGGATGCCAGAAGGTTCGCCCTTAAGAAAGTTCGGGAAGAATGTAGTAATCGGGTGTACTACTACCGACACAACATAAATCATCTATAAATACTTATAAATCTATAATACTAGGTTAGGTTGTTTGGTTAGGGTAATGTACAGTACTTTTGTATCCAAAGGCAGTCAAAATAGACGGGAACATGATGGTGAGCGTCCGCGTAGTGTAAACAAGACGGGCGGTACACCCGGTAACTACATTCTTGCCGAACGTTCGCCCAATAGCAGTTCCTATGTGTTTTAGGTAACACCGAAAAATATAGCCCCTATAATTAGCCATCACCATTTACATGTACATTTAGATGTATTACACCATTTAGATGTACAGTATTACACCATTTAGATGTATTACACCATTTAGATGTATTACACCATTTAGATGTATTGACAAATGGAATGGGCTGGAGGAGGAGGTGGTAGGGGCAAGGAACATCCATATTTTCAAGAAAAAATTGGATGAAAGTAGACTGAGACGGGACAACACGAGCTTAGCTCAACTCCTGTAAACTACAATTAGGTAAATACAAGGGCTTTGGACCTTCATCAAATTTTCACATTAAGTAAATTAAAAGTTAAAACTAAGATGGCTGGTTTCCTAATTATAAAATTACAGTATATATGGCTGTGATTACTTTATAAAAGCAAAAAGGGGAGGTGTGGCAGAGTGGTCTTGCCACTGGACTGGTAATCCAATGGACCCGGGTTCGAATCCCAATATGTCAATGGGAAGATATTATTGGGATGGAATTTGTGCTGTACCTAGTATCAGTGCATTACCACAGCACACCGAAATGTCAAAAAAATACCCTCGTTGTTCCCTGATTAAATAGCATTGTATGAATATTCCCATATTCAAAAATATGCTACAGGGGGGCCATGCCTAGTGAGTTAATTGCTCAATAGGTGGCGTTCTGAGAGTGAGGGTCCGAGCCTTCGGGATGAGACTGTGATGCCCGGAGGCGGAGCAGCTTCAGAGATGGAATTGCTTCGAGCCGTTGGGCTTCGCATGTCTCACTCCCTAGACTGGAGCAAGACCTCACGGGCCTCTCCGTGTTCAGCGGTAGAGTGTAAAGGCTATCAGCCTATGGCCGAGAGGGAGTAGTTGGAAAGAAAGAAGAAAAAAAAAAAAAAAAAAAAAAAAAAAAAAAAATATATATATATAAAAACAACTGTGTCATATTAAAAAAGGAAATGTTTTATTTATAAAAAAAGTTTGCAACTAAAACTATTATCAGTATAAAAGCAACTTCGTCATATTAAAAAAGGAAATGTTTTACTTATAAAAAAAGTTTGCAACTACAAATTATTACAATTTATAATCGGGTGGCTGGCTGGTAGACCTTGCTGATTTGGGACAGGAGCCCCAGTGAGCGGTTTGTCTGTGAACTGGTCCCAAATGGAGAAGATTTTGGCTTGTGAGGTGTTGAACTTCGTCCGCTGCCATCTAGAAAGTTTGTCATCAGAAACAAACTGTGCCTGGATGGAAACTAGTTGTGCTTCGCCATGAAGAAATGAGACCAGTTGATAGAATGGAAGGTTGTGACGGTGGATTAGCAAATTTATACGCCTTTGCCTTCTGGGAGAGATGTTGCTGATGTTTGGTGCTGTCTGGTTGGAGGTAGTGTTGGGTATGTTGCTTGTACAAATGGATGACAGAGATTCGCCAAGCAGCCAAGCTGGACATAGTTGTTGTTCACAGTGGATTCGTCGAGACTTAGAGAAAAGTCTATTCCGGTAAAAGCTGTCGAGTGTAAGATGCGCTGGTGTGGAGTAGAAACTGTGGTGCATTGTCGCTTAAGTGGTGGAGAGATGGAAGCAAACTCTGGGACCTGTGGAGGCACTGAAGGAGAGGACAAGGCTGTTGGGGTGCGTTCTAGGCATGGCTTGCAAGTCCAGGGAATAAAGCCTCTTTTTTTTTTTTTTCCCACTCTTATATTGCTTGTTGGTGATATTTGTACAGTACTTTCATATTAAATCAAAATTTCTCCGCCGGTGGCCGGGGGACCACACCACCCTAACCCACTCTTAAAAAGAGGGGGCTGAGCCCCCCTGCGGATGTCACGCAAAGTTCATCCTTGCCACCTTCAGATAAAATTATCCAGAACTGGATATTGTATTGTGAAAGGTGGTAAGAGTTGTGTTATCGGGTGTACCACTACTGACATAAAACATAAATCATCTATAAATACTTAACCTAACTAAAAAGCCTAACCTAACCTAGTATTCTCGTTACTACATGAATACTAGGTTAGGTTAGGTTGTTTGGTTAGGTTAATGATTTAGAGAGGTCGAGCTATGTTGTATGTCGGTAGTGGTACGCCCGATAACACAACTTTTACCTGAAAGGTTAGTGATACAATGTCATCATAATGAATATATAAAATGCTATTTATTTATTTACCCTTTCAGTACCGGTGTCGTCCTTTTAACTATATTATGGGTACTATTAGACAAATATATTCAGTTTCACAAGGGCCTCCAAAAATTAACACACTTTGAACTGTTCAAACGATCTCACTTAACCCATTTTGCTACCGTACCACAGATCCTTTTGAAACTGCACATAATCCGGGTAGAATGTAGAGTTCGGGCGTACCGCCATCATTGTTTACACTACTCGGAGCGGCGGAGGACGCTTGCCATCATGTTCCCGTCTATTTTGACTTCCGTTGGATACCCCCCACCCCATGACATATTGTCATCATCATATGTACCTCCGAGCTGTCAACACCTCGCAGCTGCTCCCCGATAATGAGTTACCTTGTGTGAAGTTGATAGGAGTGTCTAAGTGTTGTCCCGGAAATTTATATGTGCATTTCAATAAGTAATTAGGTGTTTTATGAGCAATTCAGATTTAATTGGATATTCCAAGTAATTGAAAATATGGATTAAGTAAAACAGTTCCTGGAGTGAGATGGGATAGTGGGGCGATTGTTGTTTTTAGGCTGGCAGACGACCACCTCGCGATGGCGGGAAGGCGTGAAAGCCTAGCTGGGGATGAGGAGGATTATGAATTTGAAGGCTTTATCACCGAGGACAAGGATGATCAGTTGGCAAGTATGAAAAAACAATTAATGGGTCTTGTGAGATGGAGGGGAGTGATGGAAAATTGGAGGAAGGAGTTAGGGGCTAAAGTAGAAGTTTTGTCCGATATGTGTGGCGTTACTAGCGGGGTGGATAGGCCTAGGCCAGTAAGTGACAGCCTAGAGGCAGTGATGGCCAGAGTAGACGAGTTAGCGTCGGAAAATGTGGCACTCAAGGCTCAGCTTAAGGAATATGAGGGCCACCTGAGTGAGGAAGTAAAAGGAATTAGTGAGGTAAAAAATGAGTGGACAAGGGTAGAGAGTGCCACGATGGTAGCCCTTGAAGAAATTGTGAAGGAGCAGAAGGAAGAGAGAGAAAAGGAAAAGAAAGAGTTTGAAAAAAATGTAGTGCAAGTTTTAAAGAAAAAAGAGAAGGTAGTGAGAGAGACAATAGATAGAGGTAAGTGTGTAGTAATCTTTGGAGATGTGGAAGAGCACCTGGCAGATATGAAGGTAAGAAAGGAAAGGGATGTTGTGAAAGTCAAGGGGATACTGGATTACTTAGACGAGGGTTATGGATGGGTAAAAGAACTGGAGGAGGTGAGAAGGTTAGGAATATATAAGAAGGGCGAGATGAGACCACTAAGAGTGGAACTAAAGTTTAGATCAACAGCAGAAGCAGTAGCCAATGTGAGCTGGAAATTAAATTCGACAGAGCTGAATCATATAAGGGTAAAAAAGGACCTAAGTGTAGAAGAACGAGAACAGTTAAGGGAATTCCAAGCTAAGGCTGATGAAGAGAATGGAAAGTTGTCTGAAGAGCAAAAGAAGAATTTTTTTTGGAGAATAAGGGAAGGGCAAGTAAGGAAGTGGTACATCAGGAGCCACCAAGAACCGAAAGTAAGAGGAGTGATAGGGAAAGAGACAGAGAGACAAGTACGAAGTCAAAGCAAGGAGACGGAGCGAGAGATAATGCAGGGAGCAGGGGACCGGAGAGAGAGCCAGGATGTGGTGGAGAGGGTGGAACAGAGGGAGAGAGAGGGGGAGGAGAATAGAATTAGTGGGGGAGGTGGAACTGGGTCAGGGAAGGGATGGAGGAGGAGGAGGTGAACCTGGTAGGAGGCAGAGAGGGAAGAGAAACAAGGAGGTGGATTCAAATATACTGTGCTACTACACTAATATAGATGGAATAAACAGTAAAAAGGTAGAGTTAGATAATATATTAAGAAAAGATCAACCACAGATAGTCTGTTTGACAGAGACAAAGCTGAACCAGGACTTTGACAGCAACATAGTGTTTAGTGAAGGATATAATATATGGAGAAATGATAGAAAGGGTAAAAGGGGAGGTGGAGTGGCAGTATTAGTTAAGAACCCTATGACAGCAAAGCACGTGGAGTTAAATAATGACAAGGCAGAAATAATGGCAGTTGAACTCAATGATATAGAAGGAAAAAAGCTAGACATAGCAGTAGCTTACATGCCACCAAAGACCAGAGCATGGAGGGAGTTGGAGTTGGAGGAGATGGTAGAGGATATGATTCAGTCGTTGAGAAGATTGCTTTTAAGGAAGAATCGATTGATCTTGGTAGGAGATTTCAACTGTAGTGAGGTTGATTGGGAATCGGGAGATGCAGGGCCAAATCAGAGATCTTGGGGAAGTCGGCTAGTGGAGTTGGTTACGGAAAATGTACTTACACAACATGTGAAGGAAAATACAAGAATGAGGGGTAATAACGAACCTTCTAAACTCGATCTGATTTTTACAAAAGATCCTCACGAAATTAGTGATATAAACTATCTATGTCCTGTAGGTAAAAGTGATCACCTATTACTAAAATGGAAGTTGACCTCGAGTAATGCCAATAGATTAGACAATAGCTACATAAATGACAGATTAAATTATAGTAAAGCTGATTATGTATCCTTGAAAAGATATTTAGAGGGAGTAGATTGGGATCTTATTTTGAAGGAACGGGACGTACAAGGTAAATATAGTAGATTCCTCGAAATTTATAGAGTAGGAACCAATATGTTTGTCCCAAGATATAAAACTGGAAATTTTACTAAGCAGAAAGATTGGTTTAATTTGAAATGCAAAAGAGCTTTGGGTAGGTGTGATGCAGCTTGGGCTAGATTAAGAAGAAGGAACACTGAGAGTAATCGGAATAAATATAAACAGGAGAGGAATAGATATGTTAACATAATTAGGCAAGTTAAAATGAACTATGAGAAGAACATAGTAAATAAATGTGAAAGTGACCCTAGATTATTTTATAAATATATAAACAGTAAGTTGAAGGTAAAGAAACAAATTACTAAATTAAGAGTTGATGCTAGGACGTATGAAAATGTATCGGACATGTGTGAGGTAATGAATAACAAATTGGGGTCAGTTTTTACTAGAGAGGAAGGTTTTGACGAACCACAGGCGGGAGTACTGGAGAGTGGTCTTAGTAAGATTGAAATAACTAGAGATGAGCTGTTATCTGCGATGAGAGGACTTGAAGTAAGGAAAGCTATGGGACCGGATGAAGTGTCTGCCTGGGTTTTAAAGGAGTGTGCAGAGCAATTAGTGGAGCCAGTGAGGGACATAATTCAAGCTTCCTTAGATAAAGGACAGGTTCCTGTTGAATGGAAAAGAGCTAATATCATTCCGATATACAAGAATGGAAACCCTGAGGACCCTCTAAACTATAGACCAGTTTCACTTACTAGTATTGTATGCAAGATTTGTGAAAAGCTAATTAGGAAGAGATGGATGAAAATGTTGGAGAGAAAGAAAATAATAACCCCAAAGCAATTTGGATTCAGAGAAGGGACATCTTGTGTTACCAGTTTGCTATGTTATTACAGTAGGGTGATAGATGTACTCCAAGAAAGAGGCGGATGGGTGGACTGCGTCTACTTAGACCTTTCCAAAGCATTCGATAAGGTACCACATAAGAGATTGTTATCTAAGCTTGAGACGCTAGGATGTGTCAGGGGGAGTTTGCTGAAATGGATGGAGAGCTATTTAACAGATAGGGAAATGAGGACCAACATTAGAGGAACTTACTCATCGTGGCGGAAAGTTGAGAGTGGTGTGCCGCAGGGATCTGTGTTGGCACCTCTCATGTTCCTTATGTACGTGAATGACCTGCCGATAGGCATAAACTCTTACATGTCAATGTTTGCAGATGACGTAAAAATTATGAGACAAATAACAAATAAAAGTAGTTGTGAGGAGCTGCAAGGGGATTTAGATAAAATATACGAATGGAGCACCAAGTGGAAAATGAAATTTAATATAAGTAAATGTCATGTGTTAAATATGGGAAGAAGTGTGAATAGACCAAATTGGGAGTACAGGATGGGAGATAATAAAATTAGCAAGGCCGAAAAAGAAAAAGATTTAGGGTTGATTATACAAGATAATTTGTCGCCAGAGAAACATATTAACAAGCTCTTTAGCGGAATGTATGCAATGGCCGGGAATATGAAAGTTGCTCTGAACTATTTGGATGAGACCATGGTAGCGAAAATTATGAAGAGTATGATTAGACCAAGATTGGAGTATGCAGCAGTGGTGTGGTCCCCGCATCTAAAGAAGCATATTCACAAGTTAGAAAGAATCCAGAGAGCAGTCACTAGATTGGTTCCAAGTCTCAGAGAACTGCCATATGAAGGGAGGCTAGACAAATTAAATCTACCGAGTCTAAAAGAGAGGAGAGAGAGGGGAGACATGATAATGATGTACAAATGTACCCGGGGGCTGGAGAGGCTGGATAGGGAGGATATATTAATTATGGATACAGGAATAACTAGAGGCCACAGCTACAAAGTAAAAAGACCTACCTGCAAGAACGATATCAGGAAGTTTAGCTTCCCCTATAGATGTATTGACAAATGGAATGGGCTGGAGGAGGAGGTGGTAGGGGCAAGGAACATCCATATTTTCAAGAAAAAATTGGATAAAAAGTAGACTGAGAGACGGGACAACACGAGCTTAGCTCAACTCCTGTAAACTACAATTAGGTAAATACAATTAGGTAAATATATATATTGCCAGCAGGGGGCAAATGACCCAAAAAAATCGCCGTCAAAATAGACGTGAACTTAACCCTCCAGCCCCGGCTATGTATTATATATATATTCCTCAAAACCCGGGTGTTTTGGCCGAAAAACGTCTAGGCTAGGCTACCGTATATTTGTTAATCAGACTGCTTCCCGCATTCCCGCCCATCCCCAAGCGTAGCTGTGTTATTTACCTGTAGAATGGCATTAAGTAGAGCTCTCTAAGTCAACTGGTTGAGCTGTGATGATGATTTCATTGGAGATAACTTTATGGCCAAAACAGCCACTTTACACTACTATTCGATACTTAACAACAACATACAGGCACACACGAACAAGCGACGCTCTCCTTCTTGTGGCCGGAGATGCGGGGCGTCGGTCCAGCCGGCTGTTGTTTACATGCGTCGGACCGACGCCTCGCACACGAAGCTCACAGGCTTTCAACCACTGGGCGTTCAAGAGGCCTTCCGGGTACCTGTTATATGCTTTTTTATGGGCGTTCAAGAGCCCTTCCGTGGTGAGAGGGTTAACCACAGCAGGGTGTCAAACGAAAGCTGATTCTATTTATTTTAGTCTATATTATTGTATTTGTAAAGATGAAATTATGGTTTATAGTTCAAATTGTGACTTTTGGAAGTGTAAAATGTCCAAAACAATGCTATTTCACGTGAATTTTCTTGTATTCCTTCTCATATTCATCCAAATCTTCGAACAAAATGGCTCCGGTTTGACACCTTGAACCACAGTGATCGACAAATATAAACATGACGGCGGCAGCGGTGGGGAAGGCGTCGGACGTTTGCAATCATGTTCCCATCTATTTTGAATGCCAATGGATACAATAATATCCCCTCAAAACCCCCCCCCCCCCCATGACATATTGTCATTGACTCATCGTCATATAGGCTAGGCTACTGTATATTGCTAGCAGGCCGAGCAGGGGGCAAATAACAAAACAAAAATCACCGTCAAAATAGACGCGAAGTTAACCGCGGTGATCGCCCTATGTAAACATGACGACCATACGCCGGGAAACTACATCCATCCCGAAGTTGACGTGTTCTGTCGGCGTCTTGTACAACTCTGTACGAGTTGTCCAGCACCCGAGACCTTAACCCCTTCTGGGTAAGATTTTACGGTGTGACAGTTACGTTACAAGCCCCATCGATGTTTGTGTAGCCTATAGGTATGCTATATAATAGGACCTATAATAGTCTTCAGTCCTATATATGTCCTTCCCTTCGCAAATGTATTATAAGGGAGATATAGGGTAATACACAGTCTTGTCTGCATAATGACAAGTCCTGTTTTACGGAATTACGGGATTTCTGCTTTATAGATTTTTTTTTCCCTCCTACCTTACTCAGGGGACCTTACAGTTGCGCGATCCAGTGCTGCTTTGGTAATTGCGTACATTTTAGGTTAGTTTCTATCCACGTATTATATACTTTTAGGTTAGGTGGTTTCTTAGTTAGGTAAAACAACACTGTATATCAAAGAAAAAATGCAAACAAAACAAAACACATGCTAAAACGCGTGACTGTCACACCGTATCAATTTACCCCATTCTGTACCGGTGACGTCTTTTTCATCATATTCTGGCAACTATTAGACAATTTTCTGCAGCTTAAAAATGGCCTCTAGCAATTAGCCTAACAGGCTTCAAAATATCGGTAAGATTAGGAGTAGTGGGCGTACCACTACCAACATACAGCATAACTCATCTATAAAACATTAACCTAACCAAACCTAGTATTCATGTAGTACTAGGTTAGGTTAGGTTGTTTTATAGATGATTTATGCTGTATATTGGTAGTGGTACGCCCACTACTCCTAATCTTACCAAAATATCTTGCTTAACCCTTCTTAAACTGCACAAAAGTGTCTAAATATAGCTAAAATAAGATTTTTAAAAAGTTTCTGGTACAGTAGGGGTCAAGAAACGCAGCGGCCGAGTGGACAGTATGATAAAGTGTGAATCTGCTTGACCTGGGTTTGATCGCAGCCAAATATCTATTTAATGGTTATGGATAGGACTAGGCTATGGTAGTAGGCTAATTCCTAGCGCACTGTTTCACATGCTTACACCCAGTTACACAAAAAGGCAAGCCACTCCAACATCTTCCTCTCCCTTCAACACTCCTTTTCCCCATCACTACAAGTAACAAGCTTCGGAAAGTAGGCCTAGATACAGGGTGCTGTTCTATTGTAATGGCTTTTCCCTCGATAGTCAATAACTTCACCTGACCTGACCTTGCTAGGCCTAGGCTAACTCGAGAAATAAGGCAGAGGAAAGGTATTGGGCTAATCATAAAGAAGTTGAACGCTTTCACTCATCATATCTATATCTGGCTCAGCCTCAACATCACTATCATCAGATTCAAGCTTTCGTTTCATACTTCTCCACCCAAGCTCATTCTCGGTATCAAAGCCAGCCAGAAGTTGATGGCGCTTCCTCTCTACCAAAACCTGACATTCAATGGAATATGGAGATCGATTCTCATCAAACCACTGCCCAAAAGGAGTGCAGTCCAACCTCTTCATACATTTCAGGAAACTCATTCCGAGAACCGGGATCCCAAATAGCCGTTCATCACGAATAACTAAGGCTTCGGACACCTTTAACTTTAGGTTTCCCATTAGTATCTTGAAGTTCGATACTACTTCCTTCTGGAACACAGATACTCCGGTACCTGGAGTTCTAATATTACCCAACTCCACAGTAGAACCAGGCACGGACTCCACAGTCATCTCAGCCCTCATTGCAATCCTGTGTGGAATAAATACCCCAAATGAACCAGTGTCTAGTACCGCAGAACAGTTAAGACCATTTATGATCACACTGACTTCAGATATTATACGTGGGATTGGAAACATATGTGGACTACGCACAATGAGGTGGGGGAAGCTATTGTCCATATCAATTATACATCTACATCCTAAGAGAATATCTGCTCCGAGCAACCCAAAACCCAATGTTAACCGGTCTGAAACAACTACCAGAGGTCTTGTAGTCAGCTCCCCCAAAGTCAATGACAGGCGACCAACTACACCACATATTGAAGGTATGGCCTCATCTCTGATGCCTGAAAATTGGTCGCCAAGGTTTAACAGTTCCACAAACTCAAGAGGAATCATTGTTGAAGAACACCCTGTATCGACGAGGAACTTAACTGGGTTAGGGCAATTATTTATAAGCCCCATCACATATAAGCAGTCGTCCGTGTTGGCACCCCAGAAAAGCTCCACCTTTACACCGGTATATCTGCTATCAGTCATGTTGTAAATGAACTGAATGATGAGTGTAATATATGTATAACAATTAAACACAAAGCTTACAATTTAACAGGGAAAACGAAGAACCACACAGAAAGATGCAGATGGAGCACGAATGACACTATCCACCGCGAAGAAACTTCAAACCTCGATTGAGCTGAGCTGGACAGTGACACTGTTACCACATAAAATCTTATATTTAGTGATGCCAATTATCGTCATAGATTAGTAATGTCGTTTAAACTATAAATACATAGGCAAAATATATATATTTAGTTCGCAAATACGCAAAAATGTTGTTAGATGTTAATAGGTGACAGTAAATTAGCTAATTAAGCAGTTCAGTTCAGTTCAGTTGCTGATCGGGAAGCTATGCCTTTGCAACGGCGCCTCCCTTTTGTCGTGTTTTCAGTTGTCTAATTTATCAGTAAAATTTATTATGTGCTATTTCTTGTTTCTTCTTGCTTGCTCTTCGTTCTTCTTATTTGTTACTTCTTGCTTGTTTCCCTTTATTCTTGGTTGCTGATATTGGTTCTTGTTTCTCGATCTTTCGCCTATATATTTTGTTTGCGGTCTCTTCATGTATTGTTTCATTGTTTTTATCCAAAAAACTATATATTGCCTTTTATACCCTATGCCATGGCTACTAAAAATTACGCTACAAAGTATCTGGGATTCATCTTCTATAAATGGTTGTTGGAATAGAGGTTCCCATCTTCTTTCCTCTGTGTATGCAGGGCTGCCAGGGCACCCCAGAATGAAATGCTTTAGGTCCTCTATTCCATCCCCACACATATTGCATCCTACATTTCCTCCTGTGATTCTATTTCTATAATTCAATTGTAGGTTATTTGTTCTTGCTTTGTATAGGATAACAGAAGCTGGTCTGCTATCATATATTAGCTCGATCGTCTCCCCTTATTTATTTCTTATACTTTCTATAAATATCTAAACTATATAGTTTTCTTGTTCAGTTGTTCCCTCCACATTTTAGAATCCCATTCTTTTAATTTAACCTTAAACTGGACTTTACCTATATACAGTATATTAATTAAGTCATCATATGTCATTTTCACTTCTCGGAGGTATTTAGTGGTGGATTAAAATTCTAACCAGGGATCTGTTGCAAATTCATGTTTTTCTTGTACGAATCATTTTTAGTAAGTGGAAGTTGGGAAACGAGCACAGTGTTTAATGTTGGGTAGAATGTAGTTGATGCAAGGAAGTTTTTGGATAGTGTTAATTATTGTGTTATGCATCAACATGTGCTTGAATCAACCCATAACTTGAACAGTCCAAGAAAATTCATAAAATAAATACTTAGGACCTCATGGTCTCCAATGTAGGCTAGGGGTTATTTATCAATTATAAATTAAGCTCTATATATGTATAAGCCTAATATTTCCCCTATATATGTTTTGGAATGTGTGCTTTCATGCTTGAGGGGTTTGGGAGACGTCCCGTTTATTTGGTGGGTTTTTTGGGGGTATTGGACTTTCCCAGATAAGTCCTCACCTCTGAAAATTTTGGTTCGTTTTTCCGGCGGCTTTCTCAGCAGAGCTGGCGTTTTCTTGTCTCAGACGATAAGAAACCAACCAAATGTCCCGGCGTGGTGTGCTGAACCACAAAACTTCCGGCGGAATATGCAAAATTCTTAACCACTCTGAGGTTTATGATGAGTTTTGACTGTTTATTCTGGCTATCATTAGACGATTTTATTCAGCCTAGGAAAGAACTGTGAGATATGAAAGAAGATTACCAGTAGAACGACCCCTAAGGAAGCCAAACTGGTGATCTGAGAGTTGATTATGAGAAGAAGAATGCTTAAGGGGGTCACCATTTTTGTTATTTTGTTATCTTTCTCTCCTTTTCTCTCTTTCTCTGGCTTGTATCCATTTGACCCCATTCAGCCAACTGTTTTAAGACGTTTATCCCCATACAGGTGTCGATTTCTTCCTGGCGAGCGATAGCTAGCCAGCATTGTATGGAGAAATCCGGCTTTGCCAGAGAAATTTGTCTATCGAAAAATTTACACATTTAGCTTGCTGTCAAAACAAAAATATATATATGCTGGCTTGCTAAAGCTCGCCAGGAAAATATTGGCACCTGGATGGGGGTAAACGTATTAAAACAGTAGGCTGAATGGGGCCGAATGGATACAAGCCAAAGAGAGAGGGAGAGAAAGAGAAAAAAACGAGGTGGACTCCCTTAATACATTTTAAAGTAAGAAGAGTTTCGAACACTTTGGAGATGCAATTAACCTGACAAGCGCGAAATAGACCTAGGGGCTAGGGTAGTTATTTGTGAATTTCTAGCCTTGGATTCTGACAGAATTCGTTATATTTACAATATAGAGCATTATTTGTTTTCGGTATGCTTTTATTTTACATATATGATGTATATATGAACCTTTAAGAGTGCTAAAATAAGTGGGAAAAGCATTTGGGTGGTGAAAAACGAAGATATTGGCCACCCGGTCATAATCTCAGGCGAGAGAGAGCCACAGGCAACCCTCCTCTCTCGCTGTCTGTGAGGTAACTGAGACGAGCGGGGCGGTGTGGGCCGGTGTCTGGGTGTTACATAACGATCTTTTCTGCAACCCACTTGTGCTACATTATCGCGGGAGAGAAAAATAACCGATAAATTATGATAATAAGAGGAAAAATAGGTGATAATTGAGGAGGGGAGGGAGGGGGGAATAAGGTGGGGAAGGAGGGGAGGGGGGTGGGTGAGATTTACATGGATGAGTACTGGAGGGGAATTATCTCACCTAGAGACAAATTCCTTTGTTTTGATAGGCCCTTTTTTTTTTTGGAAGGCTTTTTGTATGGTCTTGCTTCCGTGAGGCCTATCGCGTTCCCTATAGGAAGCCTTCTGTGAGGCCTATCGCGCTTGCCGGGTTAAGAAATGAGAGCAATTGGACGATAGTTGGGGGGTTGAGAGCGGTCACCCTTCTTTGGGACAGGTTGAATGAGAGCAAAGCAAGAAGGTAAGACGTTAATAGGAGAGACAGAGACGGAAGAGTTTACCTAGGCAGGGGGTCAGCACGGAAGCTTTTGAATACAACAGGAGGAACACCATCCAATCACAACATTAAGGGGGGTCACCTGCAATTTTTATCTCCTTTTTTCTCTTTCTCTGGCTTGTATCCATTCGGCCCCATTCAGCCTACTGTTTTAAGACGTTTACCCCTATCCAGGTGTCAATAATTTCCTGGCGAGCCGGTAGCGAGCCAGCATATATATATATTTTTGTTTTGACAGCAAGCTAAATATGTACATTTTTCGATAGAAAAATTTCTCCGGCGAAGCCGGATTTCTCCATACAACGCTGGCTCGCTATCGCTCGCCATGAAGAAATCGACACGTGGATGAGGATAAACGTCTTAAAACAGTTGGCTAATTGGGGCCGAATGGATAAAAGCCAGGGAAAGAGAGAAAAGGAGAGATAGATAAAAAAAAAAAGTGACCCTCCTTAACACTGTATCCATCTCTCCACAGGTCCCCCTAACATACTCCGGTTCGGGCCAATGTACCAGCCAGAAGGAACCAACCCCATCGCCTTCTGGACAGTCTTCAGAATGATCTTCCTGTTGTCTAAGATGGCTCAGTGTGTAACCTTCTATCTGTGAGTATACCAATTTATAGTCTTGTAATTCCCTGTACCCGCAAAAATCCCGCAACCACAAAACTATCCAAGTTGACGTCTGGGATAGTGTAAAATAGTCGTTGGTGGAGAAGTCTAATAAACCCACCACGTGAATCACCACGAGACTATCACCTGGTTCTTTCAAGGAGAACTAAGGTTGCTATCCTATTGTACGTCCGTGGTAGTAGGCTACAGTGGGTTAGCGCGCGAGTCTGGTAAACCTACTGAGGTCCCTGACCATGGTTCGAAAGCACACCAGTCTGGCAAAACCTACTAAGGTCCCTAACCGGGGTTCAAAACCGCGGCAGGCACCACCACTGGGCCTCGGGATTTTCGGGAGGGTTAAATTCCCTTCACACCCAGCATTTCAAGTCTAACTCACTCAACCTCTCTCTCTCTCTCCTTCTGGACAGTCTTCAGAATGGTCTTCCTGTTGTCTAAGATAGCTCAGTGTGTTACCATTTAGCTGTGAATACCAACAACAAAGCCACTCCAACAGCTTCCTCTCTCTCCAACACCCCTTCTCCCCTCTCTACACTCTTCAGAAAAATGGGAAAAGTAGAATGTAGATACGAGGTGCCGTTGTAAAGGCTTATCCCTCAATACCTTCACCTGACCTGACCTGACCAGTTTATAGTATCTCTCTGTCTCTCTCCTGTTGTCTAAGATGGCTCAGTGTTACATTCTATCTGAGAGTACCAGGCTCTTTCTCTCTCTCTATCGCTCTCTCTCTTTATCTCCTGGAGTCTTCAGATTGATTTACGTGCTGTTCAAGGTTGTGTTTGTTACCTTATATCTGTATCTTTATAACTCTCTCTCTCTTTCTATCTTTATATATCTATCTTTCTCCTTTCATGTGTTATTTTCAATGGGGCCAGGAGAATGAGCATCATCCATGTTGCTTAAGCCAGTGACCCGTTTTTATATACAGAATTAATGTATGTTCAGGGGAGGCAGACCGTTTTTCTGGACCCCCTTCTCCCTAATGTTTAGCCCCACTAGTTTTGAGATTATAAGACGTTCAGCCCATTAGTTTGGCAATTTTAACACCTTAGGGGACGTGTTGGAGAGAGAGAGGAAGCTGTTGGAGTAGCTTTATTATGTGTGTTATTAGTCTGTAGCCTACACGTCGTCGAACTTACCAACATTATCTATGTGTGTATTTTACCAGGGTGATTGTGAAGCGACTACAGAGGATTCAGTTTCCGGAGCAGTACCGTCACCTGAAGGGCACCAACTCCAAGCAGGGCAGACTCAACTTCTTCGCCACACTCATTCTCTACACCGGTCACTTCTTCTTTATTGGTAAGATCAATTAATATTTCAACATACAACATAGTTTGTACTATGGCCCCTTGAATAGGCTTATCCGAGGAACTACTGAAAGCCTTTAACCCATTCTGTACCGGCGATGTCTAACTTTATTCTGGCTACTATTAGACGATTGTATTCAGTTTACAAAGGGCTTCCAGCAATTAACAGGCCTCAAGCTATCTCACTTAACTATATTTAATACCACAGATCCTTCTTAAACTACATGAAATCGTCTAAATATAGCTAGAACAAAATGAGAAAGACCTCGCCGGTACAGAAGGGATTAAATCAATGTTGCAGTACTCATCTCCTTGCCATAGCTTTTAGAGCATATGGAAGACAACACTATGTTATGCAGTATTGTCTTGGTGGTGTAATGGTTAGAGTATTTAAGATCTGTATGTGGTATCCCAAGTTCGAATCCCGGGAGGAGCACATGTGTTCATTAATTTCATTGGGAAGGTGTTTGGTGTTGGGAGTGAAATGAATTAATTATATTATACACACAGTGGATGGACTAGCCACACACCATTGTAGAATAATAGTGCTAAAAAGATACATAGAAGGCCTTGAAGTCGGACGGACCCTAAATTGAGTGGTCAATCCTGTAAGACCTTTAGTAAACTGGCAAGGTTTGTCCCTCTTACAGGGGATAGGTCCGCTTGGGGGCATTTTGTGTATGGCCACCCTCATTAAGGGGAGTAAGGTATCCGGCAATAGATAGATAGATAGATATACACAGACCCTCAGCTGCTGGGGTAGCAGGCTGGGAGTAATTGCCATGGTCAGGAAAACTTTAACACTTCCTAATGATAAAAGACAAGACGGTGAACTACGGAATATCATCAGTGTGGCTCAAGATTTTTATTAAGATATTTCACCAGAGCCGTGGCATAGTCAGTAGGGCGTCAGGCTGCTGATCAAAGGGTCAGTGGATTGAGCCAGCACTGTCAAAATGTTATTGGTAGATGTCAAGCCCAGGCAACTTGACCTAGCGGTTCGTGACAAACGCCTAATGTTCATGGCCACCCCTTCTCAGGAATTACGGCATCTGGGGGGGTGGGGAGGAATCATATTTGTGCCTCTAAAAATTGCCCAGATATTCCTATCCAAGACTATACCTTATTGTGGAAGTCCACTGGCTCATAAAAATTTATCTTGAAAGGGGGTCTTGGGGGTGTTTTTTTTAAAGCTTTAGGGAGCAAACTTAAAAAAAAAAAAAAAAAAAATTGATAATAAAAAAACTTCATCTATCTCTATCCAGCACGTATTCCAATTAGGTGTTGATGGATATCGCGAACTAACTGAACCATGATCAATTAATCGTATTGTCCGTTTCCTTGCATCCTGTTCACTCCTTGGTAAAATCTGATTTTTTGTCTCATCCTGTACAACTTCTAACGTTCAATAAGAGCTCATGATTTCTCCCTAATATTGTCAAATCCTTAGCTTTGGCTGAGGCTAGCCCTATAGAGTTACGTTTTGTAGTTCAGTGGTCTGGTTAAACTACAATTACAAATAAATTATCAACTAATTGACCATTTGTGAGTTTCAGGATATAGGCCTAAGGATATGAAAGTTGGAGCTGTAGACTTCCATATTTAGCAGAATTACCAGCTAAAATTAAAAAATAAACAATCAGATACACTAATTAATGCTCTTTAGACGACTGGAGAGAGATTTTTTTTATAGAGGATTATGTAGAGTTTACGAAATATATATTAGTTACCCAATAACTTACGTTCTCTCTAATTAAGAGAAATGTCACCATAGAAAACGAAACCATGCTCATAAACTAATGTATTTTTTGTATAGCTATTTTAGTTTTAATTAATTTAATAACTATAGTAGGCTTATTTGTATATATTTATACATATTCATAATATATGTAAATTAATCTTTCAAACACTATCAATTTGAATGACAAAGGTTCTACAAAAGAGAATGTCGACAAGATGAACTTAGATAGCCAACACAGATACTCGTATTCTCATTCAGCATTCTACAGGTTAGCGCGATTAGACGTGAATTTGGTGTCTCTTGTTTAGTACAGTGAATAAGAGTTCTCCATAATAATTAATCACCCTATAAGTTATAGTAGTAAACTATAGTCTACATAAGCGTATTAAGCGGTATTTCTAGTGATAATATAGCATTACAGTATAGAAATGACTGTTAACTTTTCTAAGAAGCTTGCCCCTCTTGCCTTGATATGAATAAGAAAAATATAATATTGAAGATATGTAGCATATTTCTTATTACAAGTAATCCTCACTTAAAGTTGCCTCATTTGAAGTACAGGTAATTTCATTATTAAAATGTTTATCAATTAGGGTACAAATTTCACTTAAAGCTGCTATGCTTCATTATTAAGTTGTAAATCAGACAAAAATGGTCTAAAATTACAAAAACATTGACAAAAACTAATTGTTTCACATTAAAGTTGTTTCGCGTAAAGTCTGTTTTTTCAGGATCGTAAGTACCGGTACAACTTTAATTGAGGAATTACTGTATTTGTTTATGGTTACTTCCAGGTCGAATGATGGTGCAGCTGTCTGATATAACCGAGGAGCTACAGAGTTGGTCTACGGGCCGAGCGGTGATCCTGGATGCAGCAGGAGAGATGTTTTGTTCCGGGGGTGACCTGACGACCGTTCGAGCCATCAGCAACCCTCACGACGGTCTCCTCATGTCAACGTTCATGCACGCCGCGCTGTTACGACTACTCTTTACCCTTCGTCACGGTCTGTCTGGTCCATGGTAAGGGTATCGGAGGTGGAGCGGAACTGACTACCGCTACCGACTACCGAGTGTTTACCGAGACCAGGGAGGTGGCTTTTGTCCAGAGTAGGATGGGGGTCGCTACGGGCTGGGGCGGGGGCACTCGGTTGGTCAGGATATTAGGGTCCAGTGCCGCCCTCACCACCGTCCTCACCTGCGGAAAATTCAACGCAACCAAAGCCCTGGAAGTCGGACTAGCGGATCACTTGATCGACTCGCAGAATAGGACCGAGGAGACAAAAGCCTGGCTCGGTAAGCTCATATCTCACGAGCCAGAGGTGATCCAAGCCTTCAAGAGGATTGTGGTCGGAGCGCGGGACTTACCGATACACGACAGTATGTTGAATGAGAGACAGAACTTTTCTCCGTTGTGGGGAGGTCCAGCCAATGTAAAAGCTCTAGGAAAAAACATAAAGCATAAATAACATCACTATCCATTAGTTCAGGATTATTTTTGTACAGTTACCCATGTAAGTTCCATTCCTCTCCGTGATCTTATACATAAAAAAAAAATAGGTCAGGATAATTTGTAGTTACCCACACAAGTTAAATTTCTCTCTGTGATCTTATACATAAAAATATGTTGCAGCTCATACAGAATCGTACTGCATATGACCAATACCACATTTTTCTTAATAGTGGTGTAACAGGTTCCAAGCGCTAGTGAATTCCTTCGCAAGAACTGGCGCTTTTAAGAAACAAGAGACCAGATTAATATTATTATTATTTCAATTGGCCACATAAGTTCTGTTCCTCTCCGTGATCTTATACATGGAAATATAATGTGCATGATTGAATTACAAGTAAACTGTAGTTTCTTATGCAGTGGTTAACTCATCTGATTACTCAACTGATACTGTAATTAAAATAAACCACACTTGCAGTTCATTCATACTACTGTATTTTACTTTCATACATAAGATCACGATGAGGAACAGAACTTAGGTGGGCAACTATACATAGCTCTAGGAAAGAATATAGAATGTAAATATCTCTCTCTAATACCTCTTTAATATTTTTTTGTATAATAATTTAATATTCTTAAAGTGGATATAGTAGTTTTAAGAATAGTACAAGTAGTTTTTACATTTGCGATATAATTCATATATAATAAACTAATTTTAAGTTAATTATGTTGTTTGAATATGATACCATTTACCATCCTTCAAATAAGGCCAATTTTGTAATTATGTATTTTTTTTCTGTTATACTGTACTGTATATACAGTATATATATATATATATATATATATATATATATATATATATATATATATATATATATATATATATATAATATACCTGGTATATATATATATATATTTTTTTTTTTTAGTTAAATATCGATAAATTAGTTGCTTAAGGATTCAATTTACTATCAGCTGGAAAAAACAACTTTATTTTTATAGTAAATTGGTGACTAGACTGATGACTTAATAATGAGAAGACATATCTACCATCTGGAGGATACTAATGATTCATAACTCTACTATTATTTGGTGACGGGCTAGTCTATCAGAGTGAGAACTGAGCGATCTCTGCCATACCCATAGCTTACTCTGACTGTTCCTTTTACTTATATTTTCTAGATCTCAAGTGACGGCGTCTCTTCCGTGGACTGACCTCCCAATCTACCAAGATTGGAAGCCAAAGCGTCACATTTTTCCTTTGCCCCTCAACTTTCTTTTCATAACTGCTGATGGGCACAGGGCCCTGGGTGGGGCTTTGGTTTCCCGGGCGTTTCCGCACCCTCCTCAGCTCCCCGCCATGGAGTGGCTTCGGTCACCCAGGCTTTATTGTGGTCGGCAGGGAGGGTTCTGTGGGGCCGCTTGGTTATGGCCTTGGCCTTGCTCGGGGCCTTGGGGCTGTTTGGCCAGGCAGCTTGGGGAACAACAACCAACAACTCTACTATAATAAAGCTGACATCACTCATGATTAAAAGTACTGATATTATATTTTGCTAAAGTGATGTTTCCACATAGCAATTTTGATTAGTTCTTTTGCTTGCCTTTATATTGTCTTTGTCCCAGTTTTGGTTTGTTTATTTTGCAAGTTTTACAATTTAATATCAACCATCAACTTCATAGCACATAACTCTTACGCCTACAACACAACCTAACCTAATCTTAACAGGGTTGCCTGGAACACCGCCATTAGGACGTGAGACCGGAACTGCGTTTTGTGTGGAGCACTCAGTCTTTAAATTTGTGTATGTATGTATCGATAATATTACAGGTATAGCAAAATCAATTAAAAACAAAATCTTTAATCACAACTCACCATCCTCAGTAATATTCCCAACTAGTGTCCCCATAATGAGAGGCTTCCCTGTGATGTACCCGGGCCGTCCACTCCTCACAAACACCGCCCCACCCTCAAGCTCCGATGCCCACACAAACTCACTCCCGAACGTCTGGCGCAAATAGTCTGTCCTGTCTGCTGGTAGATCAGTGAGGCGGATCTGGGCTCGAACCTCAGTGATCCCTAGACTACCGTTATGTATGAAGATCAAACGAACGCTCTTAACCACATTGCCGCACACGTCGCCTTCGTACGCTGGCTTGGGGAGATTTCCGACGCTCGTTTCGGTGCAGTTATCGTCTTCACTGCTACACAGGAATAATATAGGTACTAAGGCCTTTTCATTTACGCTAGACATCAGCTTAGCCCTCAACATCTCACTTATGGCCGAAATCTGCAAGGCTCGAGATTCTGACACAAGATCATCCTTTCCGCTTTCGGCCAATACCTGCGAGTCTATGTGTCCTCTCTCCAGCTTCTGCGATTCGAGTTCTCCGCTGGGAACGTTGAGAGGGAAGTCGGTGGTGATGGTCTCTGTGTTAAGGAAGGAGTCGGTTGTTGACGGGAGCTCTGTGGTCGTTGGTTCTTCTTTACTGTCATTACCACTTATGTTCTGGGGTATACAAAACAAAACACTATTAGTTATTTTAATAAAGGTAAAAGTTAAAAAAAAAAAAAAAAAAAGGAAAGAGGAAAAATGGGGTAAGTGCCAGAGTACATACATACATATAATGGGGTACTGTATCAGCGGACCATTGGTTCTTATCTTCAGAAAATTCCTGTGCTTGGTATGCTTCCAGCCAGGGCCCCACTGGGGTAAATAAAATAGCAAAACAGTGGTGGAACTGCCATCCGGGTGAGGGACTGCTCTGGGTCTGCTCCTTCAGTGCTAAGGGTCATAATCCACTTAGTGGAAATAGCACTGTGGTGTGGGTCAGTGGAGGCATGTTTGGGAGTTTGGAGGCAGTTTCTGCCATGGCCAGCCCTTTTGGGGCGCTTTCTCTGGAAGCGGGGTGTGTCAGATTAATGATGATGATGATGGTACTGCATCATACAGGGGAACTTAAAATGTAATATCTGCAAAACAAACAAACAAAAATAAAAAAAAGTACGATATAAAGACAAGTGATATACAGTATGCGGAACTAACATATTGAAGATTTAGCAAAACAACACAGGTCTCCCTTGATTTACGATTGGGTTACGTCCCTGAAAACCCGATCTTAAATAGAAAAATCATATAGTAAACCCTAAAATTTATGGGGTAACTGGGGATGCATTCTCGGACCAGCCAAAACACAAACACCTAAAAACCTACTGTATAATAATAACGTAAATCGGGGATTTAATAGTGAGGGACACCTATATTATGAAGTAAAAAAATACAAGACAAATACAGTAGTACCTTAAATAAGACACTGGGATCGGCAACCACAACGAACGTCAGAAACGAGGCTGCGTCTAGATGGGGGTCACTCTGGCAGTCCTGGGGCAGCGAAGGAACCTCTCGTGTACAGGACCACTCGGAACTCTCCAGGTAGTGTAGAGATTCTGTTGTCTCGCACGTAGAGCCAATCACAGAACTGGGAAGACCCGCGATAGGGGGAAATTTGATAGTTTAGTATTTGTTAACCTAATATTTCATGCGAGACAGGTGAAGCTAGTAAATTATTAAAATGTAAAACTTGCAAAATAAACAAACTAAAACAGGAACGACACAATATAAAGACAAAAGAACTTATTAAAATCACTATGTGGAAATAACGATTTAGCAATATAACATTTTGAAATAAAAGAACACAAAATCATCACATAGAATGTACATCACTATATGAGTAAGATAATTTGTTTCCTAAGCAAATTAGTCGCACATATATTAACGTACTCTCGTCATGTTCAAGGAATTGGTCAATTTATAAATGCCTCACACGTACCTATTGCAATGAATTCCCCCTCAACGTCCACGGCCCACACAGGCTGCCCGGCGGAGTACGTCTCTTCCTTAAACCTCCGAATGTCGTGTGGGTTGTTCTGCCACGGGTATTGCCTTTCTTTAATGTCCAGTTTATTATAGTCCTCTACAGATCTTGCTCCCTGAAAGTATAGAAAAGATAAAATATACACAATCTTTTCTATTTTTGTCATAGTCGGTAGGGTCTAGTTTCTTATAGTCCTGTACAGATCTTGCTCCCTGAAAATATGGCAGTGTAGAATTCTGGGTTGGCTATAAGATAAAATAAATACTATCTCTCTATTATTTTTTGTAATATATTGGTAGGGGTATTGCCTATCCTGTGGGTGGATGGGACTCGTTAGCCTTGGTCGGCAACTCATCTAGGGGAGACAACCTTATACAAATCCGGGTGGATGGGACTCGTCAGCCTTGGTTGGCAACCTGTCTAGGGGAGTAAACCTGATACAAATCCGTACTGCTTACCTAAGGGTAAGGCAGGTTAGTGGATGAATTAGCCGAACACCACTGTAGAAAAATAGTGCTAACAAGATACACAGAGGGCCTCGGAGTCGGACGGATCCTAAATTTAGTGGTCAATCCTGTAAGTCCTTCACTAAACTGGCTCGGGTTGTCCCTCTCACAGGGAATAGGTCCGCTTGGGGGCATTCTGTGTATGGCCACCCTCGTAAGGGGAGTAAGGCGTCCGGCAATAGATAGATAGATAGATTGCCTATCCTTAATGTCCAGTTTATTATAGTCCTCTACAGATCTTGCTCCCTCAAAATATAGAAAAGATACAATACAGGTCTCCCTCGATTTACGATTGGGTTACGTTCCTGAAAACCCGATCATAAATAGACAAATCGTATAGCGAACCCTAAAATGAATGGGGTAAATGGGCATGCATTCTGGGAACAGCCAAAACCCAAACACTTAAAAACCTACAGTATAATAATATCATAAATTGGGGCATTAGATAGTGAGGGAGACCTGTATAGTATACATTATCTTTCTATTCGTTTTTGTAGGTTGGGGTATTGCCTACCTTTGAATTTTCTTTTTATAGTCTTATAGAGATCTTGCTCCCTGAAAATATGACAAAGTAGAATTCTGGGTTGACTATAAGAACAGATAAAATAAACATTTTTTTTTTTTCATTTTTGTAGTAGTGGGTTGTAATATTGGTAAGGGTATTGCCTTTCTTTAATGTCTAGTTTCTTATCGTCCGGTAGAGATCTTGCTCCCTGAATTATATACGGTAGTACAGTACAGTATAGTACGGTACTGTAGAATTCTGGGTTGCCTGTAAGATAATAATTATAATATAAACACTATCTTTCTAATCTTTTTTTGTAATAGTAGGTAGGGATAATGCCTATCTTTATTTTGTTTTTATATGTGGATGAGGGAGACAAAAGGCTGAACTGCCTGTGACAAGTGCCTCCCCCAGAGTTGAAAGGAGACAAAAGGCTGAACTGCCTGTGACAAGTGCCTCCCCCAGAGTTGAAAGAGTGACAGGGCCAAAGGAATGTTCAAACCAAAATGCCTCGACACACAAGAGTTTGAATTTATTTATAGATGTACTATACAATAATGACCCACCTTAACCGGAGTATAAGTGTTGCGATGAGGTATGTTGTCAGTAATAATACACAACTCACCATCCAGGACCACTGACTGAGTTACCTCAATGTTACTACTCCATACTGTCTCACGCTGGTAACAATAACCGCTGTCTGGGGAACAACAGAAATATTATCAGTGCACTTTCTTGCAATATTCTTAACCCTTTCACGCACATATGACGCAGAGGTTGCCAGACATAGCAATAAGAAATAGTTTTCTCACTCTTATAATTACCTCTCCAAAATTAGTTTTCTGCAAACAGCTAACTCAAAGACAACTGCAGAGGTTGAAGTAACTAAACTAAAGGTTTCTAAATATCCCTGATGGTAACAAAGGCTTTAAAGTATCCCCAATCGGCTCAAAATCGCGTCATATGTCGGAGAGGGTTAATCAGTAATATTGCATAGAGTTTGTGCAAAGTTAATGCTATATACAAATGGCAATAATATTAATATTTGAGTGAAAGTAAGTATGAAAATGTGTACATACATATACAGTACTGTACCTGTATAAATTGAAAGATCAAGTGCCCCGCATGAAGTGCAGTTCCGATCTCCTGTCCTAATGGCGGCGCTCCAGGAAGCCCTGTTCAGAGCTGCCTCATTTGCAGATTTTTAAATTCAGGATCAGAACATTCACTTGCAGGTTTTTTAATTCAAATCAGAAGGTCTAGCAGGCTTGGATGGTTTGGACATGTGGAGAGGATGGATGAATTCCAGTTTTTTTTTGGTCTACCCCTTGGTGCAGCTCCCTCCACGTTCACAGACTTGCATCTTTTCACCCAACTTAGTTCATCCATCCTCTCAAACATATTCAAACCATCTAAGCCTACTACAGTAGTACACATTTCATCATTGATATTCTTGATACCTAACCTTCTCCTCAACTCTACACTAGACATCCTATCTTGCAGTTTGGCACCACACATCCATCTCACCATTCTCATCTTGTTGCAGTCCATTCTGTTGATATCATCCACTTCGCCAGGCCACATTTCTGAAGCATATATCATTGCACTTCTAGCACACAAAGCGTACACCTTTCCCTTCAAGGGGAGGGTGAGTATTATGGTAAGTAGTGGCAACAGTTTCTGAACTTTCCCAGCCACATCTAATTGTCATTGCACTGTATGTGAAGAAGTTTTGTGTGACATCTAGGCATACCTAAAGAGATTATGAGAGTGAGAGATGGAGAGTGAAAGTGAGTGTGCGTGCGAGTGAATCAGAGTTTTACATTATAATACGTGAACTGTACTTGTTTTACAGATAATACTAACCTAATATAGGCTGAGGTCTGGTAATACAATAAGAGAACACCAAACGATCATCATCACTACAATCTTCATCACAGCAACAGTTGACGTCACAATACCCAACCTGACAATGAGACAACAATGACTTCATCAATCATTAACTTTCAAAGATATAATATGAACTGTGAAACATAATTTTATCTTTGTATATAATTATATATTAATAATGAAAAAAGAGATGGGACTCATATCTGGTTTGACAAACTATACTCGGTGTCAGCAACTCTGAGAAAATTACGGTTCTTTGCTTTGGTTTGTTTATTTTGCAAGTTTTACATTATAATTATGAAATTGGACCGAAGTACCTGACCCCACGTCTTTCTAGGTTTACCCCTACGCGCAGCTCCCCTTATGTTCACATTCCGGCATTTCTTCACTTAGCTGTAATTATATATTCTCGAGCCGGCCACCCCCAGCTATGGGCTATGTGCATGAGTATATACTGTACAGTTTTCCGCACATATTCTATCCCGTTGGGGTCGTGATTTGGCAGCGCTTTACCCACCTCCCTTACTCCACCTCTTATTAATAGGAGGTGGAATGAAGGAGGGGGGTTGGTTAAGTGGGTGCAGTTCTGCCAAGTCACGACCCCAACGGAATAGAATATGTGCAGCAAACTGTACATACATACATACAACAAAAGTACTGTACAGTATTAATAATCACGGTCGCGCAAGTCAATCAGCTGGAACTATTGCCATAAAAGTGGGTCATAATTTTCTCGGAGTCACTGCCACCAAGTATAATCAAACGGACAATTAAAATGTAAAACTAGCAAAACAAACACACCAAACCTTGAGATCGCAGGTGCAGAAATCCCCAACGGTAAACAGACTTTCCTCTAAGAGTGCGGGAGGGGCCGGGGAAGTGGTGGTGGTAGTGGTAGGGATGGTCGTAGTGGTATCAACAGGCGCGTCACTGCTACCGGTACCATTAACATCAGTACCATTACCAATTGATGTCTCTGGTTGGTGTCGGTGTAGTCCAGGACGTAGTCGGTATCGTTGGAGGGAGTTTCTGAGGTGGTCCAAGTGTCGGCGTCGGTGTTTTCAATCTCCTCCGCGCCCTGGCATGTCCCCTGCTCTACAAGCACCACTACACACACCACCACCACACTTGATAAACACCTTAATATCATCTTATACTTTTAGATGCAGATAAAATATTTACTGGTAGAACTTTACTGCATTTCAACTACTATTACACTAGATATCATTTTGTATTTTTAGATGCAGAAACAAATTTACTGGTAGTTTTTCATGAATGAAAAGTAGTACAACTACTGTTTTTTGCATTCAGTAGAGAACATCATATTTTTTAGCCCAATGAATAATAGTACAGTAGTTTTTTTTGCACTCAGTAGATGACACCATATTTTTCAAAGTCTCGGAGAATAATACCCAACTCCAGATGAACCTGAAATAATAACAGTACAATTAACTCTTGCAGTATAAAGCTGTTACTATGATACGGTAACATTAATTGGCTATCAATAAGTAACTATATTCTGTGAGTGAGGTTTGGCATCCTTTACCCAACCTTAGCCATTTCTGCCTGTTTCTTTTCCTACTTCAGGGGCGGGAGGCTAGGAATTCTCCTCCCATTGTAAAAGTCGAGACAGAAAAAAGGGGCGACGAAACGTGAAAGTGGTCTCAGACCCTAAGAATTGGAACTTTATATGTTGTTTCTGTTTAGCCTCTGTCTCGAGTTGGCCACCCCTAGCTATGGGGTATGTGCCTGAGTATATACATACATACATAAGATACTGTATGTACAGGTCTCCCTCACTATCCGATGCCTTGATCTACGATATTATTATAGGTTTTTAGGGGTTTGGGTTTGGGTTTTGGCTGGTCCCAGAACGCATCCCCATTTACCTCAATAATTTTAGGGTTCGCTATACAATTTTTCTAGTTATGATCGGGGTTTCAGGAACGTAACCAAATCGTGAATCGAGGGAGATCTATATGTGCCTGCGTATAAACATAAATACATACTGTATGTATATATGTATTGTTACATTGCCGGCCGCTATGGTGTGAAGTCTGTAGCGCTCGGAGGAAGAGTGGATGAATTCCGTGGAGAGCAACTGTGGTCCACCGCCGACGAACGCTCTTCTTACTTCCTCCGCAAACGTTCCTGGAACAAGGAATTAATATGTAAATCTTGCAAAATTAACAAACCAAAACAGGAACTGCACAATATAAATGAAAATGTATGTACAGTATGTATACCTTACCTTATGATACCTTATGATGTGTTCGCCACTCTTCTAGCGGCACCATGGAGCGCAACGCCCCTCGTTTTGGGTGGTGATTTGGTGCAGTAGACTGTTTGAAGCGACAGCTCGCTCCCTTGCGAGGATGGGCTCGTCTGGCACCTTTTGCAGTTCGACATCCAGGGCTCTCTTGAAGCTGTCTAATGAGACGTCCCTCATGTCTCTTACTCGCCGTGGGAGTTTGTTGAAGAGACGTGGGCCTCTGTGTGATAACCAGCCCTCTCGCAGAGAGCCCATAGCACCCCTGTTATTCATCCGGGGGATTTCGCATTCCCAGCCTCTCCTATCACTGAATTTCATGACTATCGGAGTATGTAGGTTGCTACTAAACCCTCTGCGATTTTCCACGTGTATATTATTAGGTAACGTTCTCTTCTACGTTCCAGTGAGTACAGATTCAGTGCTCTTAAACGCTCCCAATAGTGTAGCTGTTTTATCGAACTTATATGCGAAGTGAAATTTCTTTGTACACTCTCTACGTCATTTATTTCACCTGCTTTGTATGGGGATGTTAATACGCTACAATATTCAAGCCGCGGTAGCACTAGAGATTTGAAGAGCGTTATCATAGGTACTTCACCGCGTGTTTTGTATGTACTGTATATACACAGGCACATACCCCATAGCTGGGGGTGGCCGACTCCAGACATATGTATAGATATACAGTATATGAAGACTAAATCACAAATACTAGTGATCAAATTATGTAGTAAAACTCGCAGGAAAAATTAAACATTGGAACACCAAGCTTTCGTCTATTCTCTCAAGACATCTTCAGAGAGAATAGACGAAAGCTTGGTGTTCCAATGTTTAATTTTTCCTGCGAGTTTTACTATATACCTGTATACAGTATATATTACAGTATGTTAAATATAATAAAGAGAGCCGTAGAACGTACCCATAGGTCTCCATGTATGACAGGTGATGGAGTGTTGACCTGGTGATGTTGGCATATGGGTCATACCGTACCCACATAGGTCAACACGACCAAGGTCATCTTGACGGTACACTTGTAGCAGTAACCGAGGCTAACCTGGGGACAGAGAACGCTATATTAACCCAGGGACTGAGACGGTCCTTCCGGAAGCATGGTATTTAACCTCTGAAGTGCGCATGGGGGTAATTGGAAACGTCCCCCTGTGCTGACGTATTTGAAGTGTTTCCGTCACTAAAATATTCATTGTGCCATTAATAGCATTAATACTTATCCATATGCGCCTATTATGGGTTGATTATAAAGGTATTACCCTGAAACAACAATAAAACGAGTGAAAACAGCGTTTGGATGGTCAAAATCGGAGATATAGCCCGCGAGTTGTATAATGTATGGGTGAGGCAAGCTGCTTTCCCGCCAATTTCCCCCAAGGCCACTGAGACACAGTCGATCGATACTCTCTCTCTCTCTCTTGCACTCGCTTGCCATCAGTGATGACAACACCCTGCTTGCAACTCGCTAATGTTAGCACGAAAATATACCTCAGAATAAGGGAATAACAGGGAAAATAGGTGATAACTGAAGGAGAGGAGGAAAGTGGGGAAGGAGGGGAGGTAGAGGACTGAGATTTTGCATGGCCCAGGGGCCAAAAAAAAATACAAAAATACAAAAATATTTTTTTTTTTTTTTTTTTTTTCGATGTCAAAAGTTGATTTTTTTTTTCACTCACTCATAAGAGTCTCCCCGCAGTCCGCCGGGGGAACTCTTAAGAGTCTCCCTGCAGTTCCCGGGTTAAGGGGGGATGGTTCACTTTTTGGGCAATTTTTGCATGTATTCATTATTTTTCTAGTTTCCTCCCTTGACCTCCATCAAATTTAAAAAAAAAACATCCATTAGATCCCTCTTCTAGATTAATTTGTAAATTTTTTGGTAGAAAAATTTCCCGGTTCTTCCAACATTACAAGCTCACTATCGTTCGCCAGGGAAAAAATCGACACCTAAATAGCACGAAAGGTCTAAATATTGACTAAGAAATGGGGCGAAAGGTCTTAAAATTGACTAACTAATGGGGCAAACATTTTAACATCTGAAAACTAATGGGGCTAAACATGAGGGAGAAAGTGGTCCCGAATACCGGCCCATGTGTAAAAACAAGCTTTCAAATACTGTGACAGTGCCGGGAAATTTCTCAAAATTGGGTGACGCATAGAAAGTAGTGGCATCTCTCCATACCACATCCTCCACCTCTTTATACCCTACCCCCCCTCCCTCCCTCCCTCAACTTGACCTTTTATTTTGCACAGGTTCTATAGTCTATTCGCTGTAAGTAGGCGAGAAATCATGACCTCTGACCTCTGTAACTCAAAAACAACTGGAGTAATCGAGCTAATATTTCTACCATTTGGGAAGAGTCAGCCAAAGAATAAATGTGGAAATTTACAGCCAATTTTCTCTAGCCCTTTTTGAGTTAGAGAGGATTAGAAGTCATGATTTCTCGCCTACTTACAGCGAATAGACTATAGCAGTTCATGGGTTAACATCTGGCAGACATAGTTACTGCCACTTGACCTCTTTTGAAGCATAAAACACTGACTGAAAGAATAGTGTAAAGAGAGGTAAAACTATGATTGTTTTTTTTTCTTTTTTTTGCCAGATGCCGTAATTTCCGAGAAGGGGTGGCCATGAACATTAGGCGTTAGTCACGAATCAGTAAGTTACTGTAAGTTGCCCGGGCTTGACATCTACCAATAACATTTTGACAGTGCGGGCTCGATCCACCGACAAAACCAAGTAACTTGGGCGGGTGCCCAACCCCGAAAGGGGTTGAAATAGGGGAGCTATCCCCCCACCAAAGGCGGCTTTCTAGGGACTTTCCTAGCTGATGCTGAGAGGATTGGGTTCTAGTCATGTGGTGATGGGCTGGTCTATCAGAGTGAGAGCTGAGCAATCTCTGCCATACCCATAGCTTACTCTGACTGTTCCTTTAACTTATATATTTTCTAGATCTCAAATGACGGCGTCTCTTCCGTGGATTGACCTCCCAATCTACTAAGATTGGAAGCCAAAGCGTCACATTTTTCCCTTGCCCCTCAACTTTCTCTTCATAATTGCTGAGGGGCACAGGGCCCTGGGTGGGGCTTTGGTTTCCTGGGCGTTTCCGCACCCTCCTCACCTCCCCGCCATGGAGTGGCTTCGGTCACCCAGGCTTTATTGTGGTCGGCAGGGAGGGTTCTGTGGGGGCGCTCGGTTATGGCCTTGGAATTGCTCGGGGCCTTGGGGCTGTTCAGCCAGGCAGCTTGGGGAACAACAACAACAACTTACCCTGTATGCCGCGAGTGGAGAGGTGCAGATCAATAGGATGACACCAAGTTGCTGATCCACTTGTCTCACCCTGATCCGCCTGTGTCTGTCCTTCTGTTACACCTTCCAACCTCCACCTAGGGGATACAGAGGGCTGCATATTTATGCTCTCACTGCATTATGTATACATACATACATACAAGTTTAATGACCATTTTGTCCACAGAGAATGTGGTTACAGTCTCACATCCTAAATGGCGGCTTTCCAGGCAACCCTGTCAAGGGCTGGCTCTGTTGTCAAGTTCTTTATTTTGAGATCGGACCGGAGTACCTGATCCCACGTCATTTTAGGTCTACCCCTACGCGCAGCTCCCCCCCACGTTCACAATCCGGCATACCCTTTAGTAATTTTTATGCTAACATGATGTAGTTGATGAAGCTTTGAACGCTGTGCCCTTGATCGACAGGCTCAGGGTGTGCCCTTGTTACAGGGACTTTACTGGCTATTTACCATGAATTACTAGACCAAGCTGCCCAAACTCTTGCTATCTACGAAAGGCAAGGACCACTTGCAGAACAGTGAAGTATGAGGAAAGGCACTGGCCCCACTGACTTGACCAATGATGTGAACCTAAAAAATAACAATAAGAAGAATACTGTACATTACTACTACAGTATATACTACTATTACTAATGCAGTATACAATTAACATACCTAATTGTATGGACCACTTGCAGAAGAGTGAAGTGTGAGGGAAGGTATTGGCTCCACTAACTTGACCAATGATGTGGACCTCAGCCATGGGGGAACACACTCACCTGTTAATATATAGGAATAATAATAATAATAATAATAATAATAATAATAATATTATCACTTACGCTGCGAGCTTATTTGCGCTATTTAGGGCATATTCAGGCACTCCTGAATGATTAATCAAGCATCTGCATTAAATGAACTGTATTCTGCCGAAAACTAGGCAAAAATAGCTTCAAAATGAGACCAGAACGAGCTTTGTAGGTGGCGAGGTTCACCCGCAGCCGGAAAATTCGCTAATTATTAGCTCTCGCTCGCTCGGCAACACTGTTGTGAGACACTGCGCGAGACACAGTCTCCCTCAGTGAGCGGCTGGCTGCTCTGAGGGTCGGAGGGAGGTCCCTCACGCTCCCGCCCACTGACACTCGATTTCTACGGCTTTTACAGGCATTTAAAGCCTGGAAATTGCTGTAAACTGCCTATGCGTTCCAGAACGTCACCTGCAGGGAATGGGTTAATAATGATAATAATGATAATAATGATAATAATAATAATATCGGTAATAGTAATGTAGCCTATACCAGTATGTATATACAGTACAGTACTCGGGCACATACCTCATTGCTGGGGGTGGCCGACTCGAGACAGAGCTCGAACAGAATCATTCAAGGGTCCGGGACCACTTTCACGTTCCCTCGCTCCTTTCTCAGTCTCGATGAGTAGGAGAATTGGCAAGAGTTGTGTTATCGGGCGTATCACCTACCTCTGACCGGGTATATCCTAGTGTTTACTATACCCTTTGAAAGGACATTAGCCTAACCTAACAAATCCTAGTATTATGGGTGGGGGCTGCCGCCCCCACTGCCCCGCTGTTTGACATCAACTCACGTGTTTACACGACGTACGTCCGGTAACACAACTCATTCCAGAGAATTTTACAAGGGGAGGATTCCTAGCCCCCTGCCCCAAATACTACTTATACTACTACTACAGTACTACTACTATTCCCAGGCTTCCACAGTCACCACACAGGAAAATATTTGACAAAATTCATGACATTTATTTATCTGTAACATAAAGACAAATATTGATAGAGACTTCGTACTATGTACCGTATGCAAACTTTAAAAAGATTGAACTGTAAGTGAATAAACTGGAATTTTGTAAGCGCACCTAACAACCTTACCTAACTATCTATTGCCTGACGCCGTGATCCCCGAAGGGGTGGCCACGAACGAACCGCCCCCATGCACCTCTGTCCCCAGTCAGTCGACGCCCCTCCCCCCAACCAGCACCGCCTTCGTTCATGTAGTTCCTCACTCCATCCTTCCACTTCATATTCGGTCTACCTCTCCCCCTCTGTCCCTCCACCTCGCTCTCGTACACCCTCTTAGTCATTCTCTCGCTTTCCATACGTTCCATATGGCCGAACCATCTCAAGTTGTTCCTTTTCACACTTTCCAGCACATCTACCTCCACACCACACCTCCTTCTTACTTCCTCATTAGTCTGTCTATCCCTCCATGTAACTCCGCACGCACTCCTTAAGTAATTCATTTCCACTGCTCTCACTCTTGGTCTGAGTCTCTCAACCAACGTCCATGCTTCGCTTCCGTAAGTCAGTGTCGGGATTACCACACTGTCATGCAAGGACTTCTTCACTTCCATACTGACCACCCTATTTCTTGTTACTGCTTTTAGCGTTCCTACAACCCTCTTCCCCTGTTGTACCCTCTCCCGCACCTCTTCATCCATAGTCCCATCTTTACTCAACACACTGCCCAGATACTTAAAAGAGTTGACGATCTCCATAGCCTGACCGTTCAGCTTCACCTCACACTCTGTGACTTCACCCCTTTCGAAGACCATAACCTTGCTCTTCCCCGTATTTACCTTCAAATTCCGTTTTTCGCACACTGTTCCAAACTCATTTACCAGACCCTGCAACTCCCATTCATTATCACTCATCAGAACTGTATCATCCGCAAACAGCAGTATAGGTAGCTTCCACTCAATTCCCTCCCTTTTCAGCGATACACCAACATCCACTGCTCTTGATAGTATTTCTTTCATAACTCCATCCATATATACAGTAAACAACCACGGGGACATCACACACCCCTGTTTCAAACCAACATTCAGGTCAAAGAACTCGCTCTGCTCACTCTCCACACGTACTGCCGCCTTTGCACCCTCATACATGCTCTTCACTGCTTTCAGCAACTTGCCCTCTACTCCGTATATTCTAAGTACTTTCCACAAACCTTCTCTATCCACTCTGTCATAGGCCTTCTCCAAGTCCATAAAGGCAACATACACCTTTTGTTTCTTCTCCAGATACTTCTCCACAACACAATTCAGGGTAAAAATCTGATCTACACATCCTCTTCCCTTCCTAAAACCTCCCTGCTCGTCGCCTATCCATTTCTCCGTTCTCACTCTCACTCTCTCAATCACTACCCTACTGTATACCTTCCCTACTACGCTTAGAAGACATATTCCTCGGTGGTTACCACACACTCCTCTTTCCCCTTTGCCCTTATATAGGGGGACTATTATGCCAGTCTTCCAGTCATCGGGTGCACTCCCCTTCTCCCATGCTAGTTTGCACATTTTCCATACCCATTCTATCACTATCTCACCACCATACCTCAACATTTCCCCACACACTCCATCTGTTCCTGGTGCTTTCCCAACTTCACTCTTTTCATGGCTTCCCACACTTCTGACCTCCTGATCCCCACCTCCTCCTCCACTACTTCTCTTCTTCTCCCTCCCATACCATATCCAGCTATGTTTGCTGGCTCTTCATTCCTTTCATTTAGCAACTCACTGAAGTACTCCCTCCATCTTTCGACTCTCTCTTGCTTCTCGACTAGCATTCTCCCATTCTTATCTTTCACACCCTTACTGTTTCCCTTGCTACCTTCCCTAACTTTCTTGACTTCTTTCCAGAACAGTTTCTTACTCTCCCTCCATTTTACACTCAGATTCCTTCCAAATTCCTCATCTACTCTTCTCTTACTTTCCTTCACTACTCTCTTCACCACCCTCTTACTCTCCACGTACCTCGCTCGTTTCTGTCTCTCGGAATCTTCATTCCCTCTACTACCCAACCACTCTATATGCTTTCTTCTTTTCTTCCACAGCTATTCTTACCTCTTCTGTCCACCATGCTGTACCTTTCACTCCCCTCCCTCTTCTCCTCACTCCACACACCTCCTCACATGCTGCACAGATCTCATCCTTAAACACCTTGCTCATCTCCTCCACTTCCTCCATAACTTCCAGGTCGAACCCACCTAGTCGTCTTTCCACTGCTCTCCTGTACTCCTCCCTGATTTCCTCCTCCTGCAACCTCTCCACCCTCCTCACCATTCCACCCTCCTCTCGCCTCCCTCCCGCTCTCCTCACCCACTTCTTTTGTATCCTAACCTTAGCTACCACTACATAATGATCAGACAGACCCCCTCCAATACCCCTATACACCCTAGCATCCATCACAGATTTCTTCATTCGTTCATCCACACATACATAATCAATCAATGACTTTCGTTCCACCACTGTCTTATCCTTCATCGTCAACATCCGTTTCCACGTGTACCTGTGGATCATTCTGTGTCGGAAGAAGGTGTTGGCTATCCACAGCCTCCTCCCCACACATACGTCCACAAGTGCACTACCACTACCTTACCTAACCTAACCTAGTATTATGGTGGGGGGCTGGGGGCTGCTGCCCCCACACCCCTGCTGGTTGAGTACCAGTACTAATCCCTTAGTAAATAAATAAAACAAAATTGGCTGTCGATTATACTAAGGTGAAAGAAAGTCGATGAAGTCTATGGTGTTTACTCTGCAATCTTCAGCTTTGATTGTACATTGATAACGGGAAAGTACCGTATTGACAACCTTGTTACGAAAATTAAATTTTAATACCATACTTTTATATTAGGTTTATCAGAGGGTTTAACACATTTTCATATGATCTTTAGAGCTATCGATAACTGGAAGTACCGTATTGACAACCTTGTTACGAAGAATAAATTTTAGTACGTACCATACTTTTTTATTAGGTTTTGCCGAGGGTTAAAACAAATTTTGGTTTAAATTCAAGACAACCCGCATACGAGCCCCATCGATAATTATCATTGTTTTAGAATTTTCATGGACGATACTTGGTTGGTGTATATGTAATTACCGTCGCAAATTCATTATAAGTAAAATACAAAACACTGTAAAAATACTTCCCTCTGTATGCAAAACCGTCCCTCTAGATGCCGGCGCGCCGATAATACAAATGGCGGTCCAGGAGGCACCCCCATGTTAACATCAACCTGTCAGTCGAACGCCACTACATCTGGCGATCTTTATATGCATGTGTGAACCAATTACAATGGCTTACGTCACATCTCGCCACTCCCAGAACCAACCACAGCCTTACATCATCATCATCATCATCATATAGTAACCAATCACAGTCTATCAATACGTCACGTCACGTCCGACGAACCTGAATGCGCCAGCTTTTTTGTCTACAGTTGGAGGATGGGTCCCGTGTGTAGAGGTTGTGCTCTGGTTCTACATTCGATTATTAAGAAAACCTTCGAAGAAAATGAGCCTTCATTAAAGCTGTTAGTGGACCACGGAGTACTACCTACATCTGTGAATTGTGCGACGTGCGGGACTGTATTTACCTAATTGTATCTACCTAATTGTAGTTTACAGGAGTTGAGCTAAGCTCGTATTGTCCCGTCTCTCAGTCTACTCTTTATCCAATTTTTTCTTGAAAATATGGATGTTCCTTGCCCCTACCACCTCCTCCTCCAGCCCATTCCATTTGTCAATACATCTATAGGGGAAGCTAAACTTCCTGATATCGTTCTTGCAGGTAGGTCTTTTTACTTTGTAGCTGTGGCCTCTAGTTATTCCTGTATCCATAATTAATATATCCTCCCTATCCAGTCTCTCCAGCCCCCGGGTGCATTTGTACATCATTATCATGTCTCCCCTCTCTCTCCTCTCTTTTAGACTCGGTAGATTTAATTTGTCTAGCCTCCCTTCATATGGCAGTTCTCTGAGACTTGGAACCAATCTAGTAACTGCTCTCTGGATTCTTTCTAACTTGTGAATATGCTTCTTTAGATGCGGGGACCACACCACTGCTGCATACTCCAATCTTGGTCTAATCATACTCTTCATAATTTTCGCTACCATGGTCTCATCCAAGTAGTTCAGAGCAACTTCCATATTCCCGGCCATTGCATACATTCCGCTAAGGAGCTTGTTAATATGTTTCTCTGGCGACAAGTTATCTTGTATAATCAACCCTAAATCCTTTTCTTTTTCGGCCTTGCTAATTATATTATCTCCCATCCTGTACTCCCAATTTGGTCTATTCACACTTCTTCCCATATTTACTTATATTAAATTTCATTTTCCACTTGGTGCTCCATACGTATATTTTATCTAAATCCCCTTGCAGCTCCTCACAACTACTTTTATTTGTTATTTGTCTCATAATTTTTACGTCATCTGCAAACATTGACATGTAGGAGTTTATGCCTATCGGCAGGTCATTCACGTACATAAGGAACATGAGAGGTGCCAACACAGATCCCTACGGCACACCACTCTCAACTTTCCGCCACGATGAGTAAGTTCCTCTAATGTTGGTCCTCATTTCCCTATCTGTTAAATAGCTCTCCATCCATTTCAGCAAACTCCCCCTGACACATCCTAGCGTCTCAAGCTTAGATAACAATCTCTTATGTGGTACCTTATCGAATGCTTTGGAAAGGTCTAAGTAGACGCAGTCCACCCATCCGCCTCTTTCTTGGAGTACATCTATCACCCTACTGTAATAACATAGCAAACTGGTAACACAAGATGTCCCTTCTCTGAATCCAAATTGCTTTGGGGTTATATCTTCTTTCTCTCCAACATTTTCATCCATCTCTTCCTAATTAGCTTTTCACAAATCTTGCATACAATACTGTGTGCTCATATAGACAAAAAAGGAGAGAATGGGTGTGTAACCACAATAAGGTTAGTACTAGGGACATATACTTGGTGTTGCTAGGTTATGTTGCGTTAGGTTAATGATTGTTGTCAACCTCTTGCTGCCGTCGGACGAGTGTGGCAGAGAGCAACGGCTAGTTTTGTAGCCCACGTACTAGAGCAACGGCTAGTTTTGTAGCCCACGTACTGAGTAATATGCACACGCAGTACCTGGCATGCAAGGGCTAGTTTTGTATTCCACGTACTGGGTACTATGCATCCCCAGTAGCTGGCATGCAAGGGCTAGTTTTGTATCCGACGTACTAGGTCTAGGTTAGGTTAGGTTGGGTTGTTTGGTTAGGTTGTTGATGTTGTTCCCCAAGCTGCCTGGCCGAACAGCCCCAAGGCCCCGAGCAATTCCAAGGCCATAACCGAGTGCCCCCACAGCCACAGAACCCTCCCCGCCGACCACAATAAAGCCTGGGTGACCGAAGCCACTCCATGGCGGGGAGCTGGCTGCTGAGGAGGGTGCGGAAACGCCCGGGAAACCAAAGCCCCACCCAGGGCCCTGTGCCCCTCAGCAATTATCAAGAGAAAGTTGAGGGGCAAGGGAAAAATGTGACGCTTTGGCTTCCAATCTTGGTAGATTGGGAGGTCAATCCACGGAAGAGACGCCGTCACTTGAGATCTAGAAAATATATAAGTTAAAGGAACAGTCAGAGTAAGCTATGGGTATGGCAGAGGTTGCTCAGCTCTCACTCTGATAGACCAGCCCATCACCACATGACTAGAACCCAATCCTCTCAGCATCAGCTAGGAAAGGCCTTAGAGAGCCGCCTTTGGCGGGGGGATAGCTCCCCTATTTCAACCCCTTTCGGGGTTGGGCACCCGCCTGTTTGGTTAGGTTAATATAGGCTACTAGGTCAAAGTTTGGAAATTAATTTTAAGGGTTTTTGGACTCTGATTTATTTATTTTTTTATCCGAGCCAAGTTTTGCCAAAACTTGGCTCGGATTTTTCCATTTTGAGGTTTTCTTAAGTTGAGAAAGAAGGAAACCTGAGCCAAGTTTAATTTTAAAACCTCTATTAGGCTAGCGGCTTATTAAGTCTTTAACCCCACATTTTCCCTGATCTTCATAGCCCTCCCCAGTCCCCACTATCGGGGATTTTAGATTGTTGGATAATGGGTAGGCCTAAATACTCATTTCCTGTGGTCCTTGATATAAAAGAACACTGTATAGCCTAGGCCTAGCCTATCGAAGAAAAAATAAAAACAAAAAAACATTAACTAGTGAAAAGGCTGTCCGGGGTCTCCTCAATTTTTACCCAAATTTTCTTTTGATCTTTAGAGCATAGGCTATAGGCCTTCTTCTTTCTTCTTCTTCTTTTGAACCCGCCCGCAGACCGTGCAGATCCGCAGGGCTGACCTTTGTATCGGTACTGGCTCAGAAACGTTAGTAGGAGGGAAAGTTTAGAGTAGAAGGACAGTTTAAGAGACAGTTTTTGTTTTGTTTGTATAACCCCCCCTCACTTCCTCCCCCCTCCCCCTCACCTCCGCTCCTCCCTCACTCATTTCTCTTCCTCCACATTTTCTCCAATATCCTCTTCATCATCTCCATGTCTTGTGTCTCCATCTCCTGTGTTAACCCCAATAGCGCCCCCACCCCTCTATCTTCCCTCTGCTTAATCTCCTCCCACCCCCTCTCCCCAACTCTATTCCTCATGTACCTCTCCAACTCCTCTCTCTCCTCATTATATCTTGTACACTCGGTTACTATGTGTTCTACATCCTCCACTATTGGATCCCCTCCCATTTCACATTGACTGCAGTGCGGTCCCACTCCATTCCATCTCCTTGTTCTCTCATTTGTTTTCTAGCGATCCTGTTCTTGCTTTAAATAGGAGTTTCGATCCCCATCCCCCATCATAGTACAGTTCTCTAGCTGGTTTTTCCTTCTCTCTATAATATGCCAGCGTGGCTTTATTTTCTACCCCCCCCCTCGATCTTCTTCTCCCCTCCTCCTTTATCCCCTTCTCTATCTCTCTGACACATCCCCTCCCATTCTCTAGTATGACCCACTCCCCTCTCTCATTTCTTTTTCTAAATTCCCCCCCCACCCGTTCCTGTTTTATATTTATCCTCCCCAATCTTTTTTTGCACTCTCTGTTCCATTTACTTTGCTCACTCGCCCATCTGTATACCTTCCCCGGCCACCTATCTTCCTCCATCCCCTCTAGTCTCACTTTGTACTTCCCTTTCGCTTTCCCAATCCTTTCCTCAAACGTACTCCACCCCATCTCCCCTCGGATTGCTTCTTGAGCTACGTATTTATTTGCCCCCAATCCTGTCCTCCCGATTTTATTCTGTATCGTTTCTAATTTCTTCGTTTCCGCCTCTGTTGTTTCTACCGCCTCTAAGCCGTACATTATTGCAGGTACAGTAAAAGTCCGTTAATCCGACGACCGATGATTCGAATCTCCCAATAGTCCGAATTTTTTAATTTGAGGCCAAATCCGAATTCACCCGATGGTCCGAATTTCAAGAAGTCCCAAAGTCCCCTTTTTGAGGCATTAGGCCACTCAAATGACACATAATGGAGCACACACATATCATATGTTCATGAATTCACTTTAAAAGTTTACCATTGTCATTGTAGCCTATTACCTACTTCAAAACATTCAGATTAATGGTCAAAGGAAGCTACTGATATAAACGTAAACACCTTCTTCTTCTTCTTCTTCCACATCGTCTGCTAGAGAGTTTGTTTTGCTCTTGAACGCATCCTTGGGACGCTCCGATGCGCTACTGGCTTGCACCGCATTTTCTGCAAGCGCATTCAGTCTTGAGCTTGAAAACGCACCTTTGGACGTATTAGTCTTGAGCTTGAAAACGCACCTTTGGACGTTCCGATACGCTACTATTTATAGTTCAGTGATCGGAGCGTCCCAAGGGTGCTTTCAAGACAACAAGACAAAGGTGCTTTCAATACAATATAATATAACAGAGCACGTCACAAAAGGAAAATCACAAAATTAAAATTACAAGAACCTCTCAGGGAAGTGCCGTTGTTAAGGCATTACTTCCCGAACCACATCTGATCTTCAAGAGCAAGACAAACTCGCTAGTAGACGGAAGAAGAAGACGTTTATATCAGCAGATTCCTTTGACCATTAATCTGAATGTTTTGAAGTAGGTAATAGGCTACAATGACAATGGTAAACTTTTGAAGTGATTTCATGAACATATGAGATGTGTGTGTGCACCATTGTGTCATTTGGGTGGCCTAATGCCTCAATGTTTTCGTCATACACAGGTTCATAGGGGTAAAGTCCGATAATCCGAAAAATCCACTAATCCGAACGAGGGCCGGTCCGCTGCCCTTCGGATTAACGGAAGTTTACTGTACTCCCAATCCTTTCCACAGCCCTCGCACTATTTCATAGCTATTCGCTCTTAGCCTTGTCGCGCTCCATAGTCTTCCATTCCATTGTTGCATTTGTCCCACCTTTTCACTTTTCGCCTTCTCAAACCCTTTCTCCGTGATCGTTACCCCCAGATATTTATACTCCCTTGTCTTCTTCATTCTGTTTCCTTCCAGTGTCCATTCCTCTTCTTCTTGAAGCTCTCCATTCATTTTCATCACCTGGCTCTTTTCTTTACTAAATCTTACTTCAAGTTCCTCCCCGAATCTCGTTGCTTCCTCTAGTAGTCTCTGCAACCCTCCTCCCGTTTCTGCCATCAGAACTACGTTGTCAGCAAACAGCAGTACCCCCAGTCTTTCTTTGTTTATCTGAATCCCCTCCCCAACTCTTTTCATCCTCTGTCATTTCTTCCATATATAACGCAAATAATAACGGCGATAATACGCACCCCTGCCTTACCCCCCTCTTGCTTTCTACCCATCCCGTTTCTATATTTCCTAGCGCGTACTTCGCTTTTGTTCCTTGGTACATCGATGTTATGATGTTTATATACTTTTCTGGTATTCCACTCCTTGCCATTATTTTCCATAGCAGTTCCCTGTTTACTCTATCATAGGCTTTTTCTATATCCAGGAATGCACAGTACCCCATTTTTTTCTCTCTTTTCATTTTCCCCATCACTTCGCTCAGTATATAGATATTATCTGTCCCCCTCCTATCTCTTCTGAACCCATTCTGCTCATCACTTATTAGCCCGTTTCCCTCTATGGCTCTATTCATCCTTTCCTTCAATATCCCGCAGAAGAGTTTCCCTATTGTGTTTGTCACTGTCACTGGCCTGTAGCTTTTAATTTCCTTCTTACTCTTGTACCCTCCCTTGTGCAATAGTGTTACTCTCGCTTCATTCCATCTTTCTGGTACTCTCTCATTTCCCATTACCTCATTAAACATTTTCTTCAGTCTTCTTGCCATTTCTTCCCCCCCCTCTATGTACATTTCATTAGGTATCCCATCCGGGCCGGTCGCCTTTCCCTTTTTTAGTGCTTTTATCCCTCTCCTTACTTCTTCTATTGTGAGCTCCCTTTCCATTTCCATCTTATCCTGTTCTGGTAGCCTTCTCTCTCTCTCATTTCCAAGTTCCATTCCCTCTCCTCCCCTTGTTCATTTACTCCCCCTATTTCCTCCCAGTATCGCTTTATTTCAATCTTTATTTCTTCTTCTGTCTTTATTATTCTATCTCCCACTATTAGTTCCACGCTTTCTTCCTCTCTACCGGTCTCACCTCTTAACATCCTATACCACTCCTTTTGGCCCTCTTTCCCCTTGCTTCTGATCTTTTCTACTTCTTCTTTCTCGTGTTTTATCATTGCCTCTTGTATTAGTATTTTTACCTTCTTCCTTTTCTCCTCGTATACCTGTACCGCTTGTCTTTCTTCTCGTTCCCTCTCTCCGCCTTCCCTCCTATTTCTCTCTATCATCCTTCTCCTTTCTCTGTTCGCATCCCTTCTTTCACTTCTTGCTTGTTTTATTTCCCCATTCCACCATGGTTTTTGTTTTCTTTTTCCTGTCCATCTTCTTATTCTTCCTATACTCCTTTCTGCCGCTCTATTTATGTCCATCATCAACTCTCCATCCATTTCCTCTACGCTCCCCTCTCTTCTTTCCCTTATTTCTTCCATGTAACCTCTGTACTCTACCCATCTTTCACTTTTTAGATTCCATTTATTAATCCTCCATCTCGTGCTTCCTTTGCTTTTCCATTCCTTTGTGTAGTTTATCACCATGAGTCTGTGGAGACAATAGAACATATAGTGACAGAGTGCCAGGGGTATGCAGAGGAGAGAGAGGGGTTGGAAAATGAGTTGAAACGGGTGGTAGGGGAGAGGGAATGGGAAGAGCAGAAAGAGGAGGAGGATGAGGGTGTAAAATTTGTGTTAGGTCTCGAGACAGAAGAGGGGGTAGATGGGGAAATGGGGAAAAGAATGAAGGTAGTGAAAAGATTCCTGGAGCAGGTGTGGCAGAAGAGAAAACGGAATAGGATAGAATAGGGTGAGGGGGAGAAGGGGACCAGAGCGGGGGAGGAAGAAAAATGAGATTAAATAGTAAAGAGGGGAAAAGATAAATTAAGATAAGGAAAGAACAATATATTGGGGGGTGGAGGAGGGGGTAAAAATAAGGAGAGGAGAGTTCTGCTTAAGCTATATACTTCAATTCTTTATCTTTAACTATCCTTTCTACGACTACATAATTTCTAAACTAATTCTTAAATCTAGCTCTAGCTGTTTCTGGAGAAGTCACCGGTGCATAGGTGAGCTGGCTTTGAGAGGGGACAGCAACTCCACAAGAAGAAGAAGAAGAAGAAGAAGGTCGCTTTGTATCCCTACTTCATTTTCTTCATCTATCCACATGTTTTGGATCTCTTCCCTTGCTCTAGGTCTTGCCTAGGTCCTAGGCGAGATTCAATAATTAGTTTATAGGTCTTGCCTCCTATTTATCTTCAAATAGGCTAGGCTATCAACAAATGGTATTAAAATAACATTGAAAACATCCGAGCTATATAGGCCTATACTTTGTAACATATGCTTCCAAATATCTGGTAAATAATCTTGCAAAATGGTATGTAGGAGGTCACTGGAAATCTAAATCAGCATAGGCTACAAACAATATTAGGCTAACACATATTTCACACAAGCGTAAGTAGCCTAATACCAACGTTTCACATTACAATATACACAAAAAATCCACCCTTGACAACCTGAATTTGAAGCTGTAGAAAGGGAATAAGAGAAATATCCCGCTGAGCCCGGGCGTTTCAGAAAATGTAAACAAACCGCACGCAACGCGCGGCGCACGTGTTATTATTGATGACAGTCAGCAACCACGAGGGCAAAAATAACCCTTATAAAAATATTAAAATAGTATATAGGGGATGTTTGATGATTTTATTGTATTGATAATTTTGCATTGTGTTATATTTATGCTTTATTTGCCTTTATTGATAGAGATAAATACTTAGATAACTTTGACATTGACTTGACAGCGGAGTGTTACGTGGAGCTGAAGTAAACGTCATCTCGGCTTTCACCTCACCTTCCACAAATTCGTAAATTGCGACCGTTCTAGGCTCCCAATTTACTTTTCCTGGCCCAGGAGGACTTTATGAACTTGAGATAAAGCTAGGGACGCCGGATAAAGTGTAACATGGGCGGCCTAGCGAGGATAGTGGGCGTGTTATGTGTGGTGGTGGTAGCGGTGGAGGGAGTAATGTTCCATCTGCAGCCTAACACACAGAAATGTTTGAGGGAGGAGATACACAAAAATGTTCTCGTCTCGGGAGATTTTGAAGTTCAAGAATCTCCTGGCCAGAAAGTAGATTTGCAGGTAAATAATCCCATAGGCTAGGCTATTATTATCCCTTGTAGGTTTACAGTAGCCTATGCTACCTGAACCTGTCATTTGTTCAGTGGCCTTATGTTAGGCCCTATGTGCTTTATTGATAATGTAGTGATGGTATTAATCCTGTCATAATTGGATGGGCACTATCCTATTCACTATCCTATTAGCCTACTCTTTTTACTCATTATGACAGATTGACAGTTAGCCTAGGCCTAAATGTTGGGCTGACATTTTTTTATTTATAAACATGCCTAGGGTAAAATGTCAATTTTAAGGTGCTGGATATCAATAGGCCATTAGGCCTAAAAGGTTATAGGCTAGCCTAGGCCTAACAATTGGAAAACAAAAAAACCTAGGTTAACCTAGCCTACTGGTATTGGTAAAAAGCCTAAATCATGCTATCAGCTGTTAATTTGTGAATATCTAGGGTAAGAAATATGTAGGTTAAGGTATTAGCAATTTAGCATAGGCCTAGACTAGGCCTAATCAAATTAAGTAAGGATTTAGTATTCGGGGCTTTGGCCCCCCTCCCCTCATGACTTGTAGTTACACAGGGTGTCAAACGACGCTGTTTTTTTAGTGATAACGCAAATGAAATTTTTGTATAGGATAATGATAACAGAAACTCCCCCAACCTTTTTTTTTTTAAAGAAACTAAAAAGGTAAATTGACATCATTTTGGTCTCCATATTTTTCATCTTGATTGCTTTTAGATTGCAGGAAATACTGTTTTAGACACCTAAATTCTCAAAAAAATCACGGGGGGGCATGCCCCCGGACCCCCCTAGAGCTCGCGCCTTCGCTGCTCCGTCGCGCTATAATGATAACAAAATAATAAACCATAATGATAACACAATTCATATTTTATGGATTGACACCCTGTTTAAATGTAGTACAGTAGTAATCATCATATATATCCTATTGAAATAACAGAAAAGCAGTCAAAATAGACGGGAACGTAACCGCGAGCATTCGAGTAATGGAAACAAAGTCTATGTAAAGTGAAAGGTTGAATAACATTGTTATATTTGTTCAAATGTTGTTTAGCCTAGGCTATGTCCCTAATTGACCCTTCCCGCTATCCCGTTCCACAGGTAACAGACTCCAAGGGCCACCACTTGTACCTGAAGGAGGAGGCAGAGTCTGGTCGCTTCATGTTCAACACTGACGACTATGATGTCTACGAGATCTGCTTCAGTTCACGTGTCCCTCCCAGTAAGTTGGTATTGGATAATGGTAGTCTACTGTCTAAGCCTGAACATAGTGAACAAAAATCATTACCCTTTGAAAATTGGTAAAACTATTAGTTGTTTCCTAACCTACTGGTATGATAGGCCTATCCTTATCTATTTTATAAGTTAAGTTAGACCTCTCGCCTTGCGGCCTATCTTAGCTCTCTTAACTTAACTTATGGCAACTAGGCCTTTTCTGAGTTTCTAACTATTTTAGCTTCTCTAGGTTTAGGCAACTAGAGATTAGAGATGCCAGTTATCTTCCTTCATTTTGAGGAAGATAAAAATTGTTAGATAGCATTGATGAGGATACTGGTATTATGCGGTATATATACAGTACTGTATTGTGAAAATTTGGTTTAAGAACTGCATTGAGTTGCTAAATCATCATGTACAAACACCAACAGTCCTTTACTATTACTGAAATTATATTGGGACTTTAAGTAATGATTAATTTTTCCACCTTTTTCCATATACAGTAGTAAGAAAAATATACCGGTACCCAAGGAGACATTTGAACGAAGTTTGAATATACAGTAGAGGTTTTGTTCAAGTGCTAAAAAGTTACAACTTACATATAGGCTAGCCTATTGTAACCAGAGAAATAATTGGGAGGTTTGACATGATCTTATGTAAATATAATATTATAATTGTTATCCCCCCCCCCCCCCAGCTCAGCGAGGTATTCAGCAGGAGATCACCATCAAGACCAAGCACGGAGTGGAGGCCAAGACTTATGAGAACGTAAGTTGTATATACAGAGAGAGGAAAGAGGGAGAGTGATGATAGGAGTGAAATCGAGACGCAGAATAAAAAAAAAATATATATATATAAATGGGGTATGTTCCTGAGTATATAGATAGATAGATAGAATATAGGGTGAGTGAAATAAACGGAGGAAAATCAACAGATAGAGAGTGAGAGGGTGTGAGCGTGACGAGAGAGAAATAGAGACCGGCAGAATATAGGGAGAGTGAAATAAACAGAGTGAGAGGTAGGGAGAGAGGGTGTGAGTGTGACAGAGAGAGAGAGAGAGTGTGAGCGTGACAGAGAGAGAGAGAGAGAGAGAGTGTGTGAGCGTGACAGAGAAATAGATACCGGCAGAATACAGGGAGAGTGAAGTGAACGGAAAAAACATAAACAGACAGAATGAGAGATTGGGAGAGAGAGTGTGAATGTGACAGAGAGAGAGAAATAGACAGACCTAGAGAGAATAGAGGGAGAGAAACAAGAGAGACACAGTGGTGGGAAAGAGGAGTGACACAGAGTGATTAATAACAAAAGACAAACATAGGAGGGAGAATGGGACAAAACAAGTGGTAGGTAGAAAGGGAAGGATAAGAGAAAGAACATTAAGCATATACAGTATAGGTGAAGAGTTACAGATAGAGTTGAGTTTAGACCAACAATAAAAAACATGAAGTGACGGCTTATTGTGAATGTGATGTGTTGTATACAGTGAGAGAAAATATAGAAAGAATCAGAGAGAGAGGAAGATTAAACACGCAGGCAAAAGCGAGGCTATAATGGAAAATAAGCACCGGTAGTTGCTTAGAAGGCAAATGAGATATTGACTTTCTCTACTCAAACTTGAATTCTTCAACGACAGTTCGCTAATTGATACACTTATGAACTAGAAATATTGGTGTGGCGTAATAGAATAAAAAATAGTACTGGTCTCCCTCGATATACGATTGGGTTACATTCCTGAAAACTCGTTATTAAATAGAAAAATTATATAGCAAACCCTAAAATTTATGGGGTAAATGGGGATGCGTTCTGGGACCAGCCAAAACACAAACCCAAACACCTAAAAACCTATAATAATACCGTAAATTGGGGCATCGGATAGTAAGGGAGACCTGTAGCCTAATGTAATTTAAAGATTAAGGTAATGATGAAGTATTGTACCATATCTTAAAGGATCACAATATTACTGAAGGAACATGGATAGTTTGAGTGAGGTCAGTGTATTATATTAGACATTGTTTGCAGCACTTTAGAGTTTTTGAGGTGAGAAATAACACCTACCTCTACCGAGCACTACACCGTTCCTTATTTTGGAATGTTATTTAGTAATTTAGATATTACATTTTATAATTATGCTTCTTCTATTATTTTGGTTTGAATAAGTTTGTGGAACTTCAAGCCTTCTGAAAGTATCCAGTCTGAACTTTAGCTCTCTAAAGTCCCAAACACAGAAATACATAACCAGACCCCTGATATCTGATTCGGATCATCACCCCTCTCTTTAGAGACAAAGTCTGAAATGCCAAGATGAAAATGTGGAGAAAAAACTAAGGTGTTTAGCATTTCCGAAATTTGCACCTCCGAGCAGGTCTCATCCTCCCCATTTTGGCCCGTATTTCTTGATAAACTTCCATCATTGTTGGTCGTAATTATTATAGTTTTGCTGAATCTCCTGTCCAGTCAATATGATAGGATAATTATTTTGTTTGCAATGAGAGTACCGTACTGTAATAATGTACCAGTACATGTCACTGTAATCACAACTACTAACATATAATATCATACAGGTGGCGATTTTTATAACAGATAACAGATTGGCTTGGAATATAGGAAAACTACAGTACTGTATTATGTAGTAATTACCATCAACAATGATAGAGTTTGTTGGGAAATACAGGCTTTGGTTCCAAAGAGTGAGGTATTACTATATTGTCAAATTTTAATACCTGATACCTGAAAAATTGATACCTTAACCCCTTCACCAGCATTATTTAATTTTCATCATATTCTGGTTACCATTAGAAGATATTTTTCAGTTTATAATCTACCTCTATGACTTTAATGGGTTGTCCCTAGTTAGAATCCTGGGAGAATCTTTCATTAATATATTCTAGTGCATTGAGGTTTGTAATGGAGGATTGATATTAATGCAATGATTGCAGCATTCGTCATATGGCAATTGCTTGGTCACCATTGTGCCATACGGGGGTTTCGGACTGAAAGTATCCTTCATTCGCTGCACATTTTCATGTACAGTATAAACAAGAGCTAAAACGTATTTCAATGATATATCCCTGAAAGCAGAGGAATAGACCTTTCCAATGACACCTGAATCATGTCTATACGACCACTGGTTGCCGTGCAGCATATTAGGGGGGGCGATGGATGGGACCGTTCCTCGCTGCTTATACTGGCTTGCCTGCCTCCAAGACCTTGTTCTAGGCAGAAATTCGGCAATTGTCATATGACAAGTGCCGCAGTGATGACCTTATTTTGTATGTAACAGCCCGCAGTCATTGAGTTAAGAACGGGGTGTTACTTAATTAATAACATATTTCCTTCTTAAACTGCATAAAATCGTAAAATTTTAGCCAGAATCAAAGGTAAACAGGCGTCATGGTGCTGAAGGGGTTAAGGTGAGAGTATTGAATAACATGAGGTTTCTCTCCCCTGGGTTGTGGACTATGATGGTGGCACGGACAGCAGAGTCTTGTAAGTCACTGTTGTCTAACCATGGATCAGAATGTGACTCAGAACTCACACACCTGCACACTCATATTTAATGCCACTTGTTTTGTTAGCATACAGTACTGTACTCCTAACCCAATATTCAAGACCCTTCAATATGTTGGTGTTATATTTATTATTATTTGGATTTTTTATTTTATTTATATATACAGTAAATAAAACCGGTATATACATAAATTATAATTATATACTGTATATTATTATTATTATTATTTGTTTTCTTCTTATGTTGGCCACCCCCAGCTATGGGGTATGTGCCTGAGGTACGTACAGTACATACCGGTACATACATGATCGTACTAAAAGGATTAGCAGTATTTGGGATCTATAAACCTAGGCCTGTATTTCTAGGTGATGGTAATTACTATAGTTTTACCATATTACTAGCCAATTAACGTGATACTCTAGTTGTTGTAATTGCAATATGTATTAGCACATTATTGCAATACTCTCATAGTACTTACAAGAACCAGCATACCATATTGACAATTATAATGTAAAACTTGCAAAATAAACAAACCAAAACTTATACAAACACAGTAAAAAGACAAAACAACTAATCAAAATCGCTATGTGGAAACAACTCCTAAGTAAAATAATAATTTATAAATAAAAGAACACAATCCACGGAGGATGTGGTATAGGGAGATGCCACTACTTTCTATGTGTCATACAATGTTCAGACATTTCCCGGCACTGGCACGGTATTTGAAGGGTTCTTTTTACACGTTTATAAATACCATGCCTTCCGTGAGGCTTATCACACTAAAGCCGCTGTCACACGAGCACGTTTTCCATCAATTTTCCATGGGCAAGTTTTTCTTGTATCTTTTGGCACTGGTATCGGTAACTAGAATGAAGGTAGATTATGTTAGGCGGCTGAATTCTGATAAAGTGTAATTGTTTAACCCTTCCTCCCCGGGCTGTCTTACCAAATGACGGTCGCCCCTACCCGGGCGATATGGCTGAAAAACGTCTAGGCCTAGGCTACCATATTTATGTTTATTTTCACTGCTAGAACTTTCCCACTCATCTATAATCGTAGTGCGGTTTTCAATCTGTATTTTGGCATTGAGTAGAGCTCTGTAAGTCAACTGGTTCAGTTGTGATGACGATTTCAGTGGAGCCAATATTGCAGAGATGTTGCCAATATGGGGGCTTTTTAGACACTAATTTCGTCATGACGTCAGAACAATAACATTGAGGAGTCTTCTCCTTCTTGTTTTGGGAGGTGCGGTGACGAACGCTTGGGTTTGTTGACATACGTCGTACGCACGGCGTTCGGACCAAGCTTAATTAGGCTATTAAGCTCATGCCTTAGATAGGGCATACCGGGTAGCGGCCCTTCTTTCGTGCTGTCCGGGTAGACCGGGTAGGAAGGGTTAAGCTTCCAGACCATAATTGCCCGTAAAAATTACTCGAAAAATGGCCAGTGTGACTCCAGCTTTACAATATACCAGCATATTGAAAGGTCTATAATGTTGGTAAGAGTTGGTAATATTGACTTGATTACTCTGATGCAGAATTTAACATTACGGTAGATTTGTTTAGTGTGCACTAGCGTGAGGTAATTCTGTATGATGTTTTCTTATTAACACGGCATTAGTTTTCAGGCTTTGTTATCGAGTTACTTTATTATGTGCGAATTAACTCTTACTATATTTATATTTACAGTTTGATATATTACTTGATTAACCCTTTCATGCACTGGGGGTTGCCGTTTAGTATTAAAACATTGAATTCTCTTAAAGGTGGTGGTGCATGGGTTGAGATAAGCATGGAATAATAATCACCAACCTGCACATAATTATCTTGCATAATACAATGGCAATGAAATAATTATTCACAATCGTATAGAGGATTTTGTGGATCGTCTACACCGGACCTGTGACATCATAGGAGTGCAAGCCCACCATCCAGTCCAGGATGAGGATACAGTATTCCTATGAGGTCACAGGTCCGGTGTAGACGATCCACAAAATCCTTTATACGATTGTTAATAATTATTTCAGTGACATTGTATTTTGCAAGATAATTATGTGCAGGTTGGCGATTATTATTCCATGCTTATCTCAACCCATGAACCACCACCTTTAATCTCATAGTTACCTCTCCAAAATTAGCTTTTTGCCCACAGCTTGCTCAAAGACAACTGCAGAGGTTGAATTAACTAAACTAAAGGTTTCTAAAAAAAAACATGATAGTCACAAAGGCTTTTAAGTATCCCAGAAAGGGCGCACATTGCGTCCTTGTGTGCGAAAGGGTTAGCTTTATTTGCATTGATTCTAATATATTTTAGTGTGTTTTGTGTTTGTACATAACTAAGAGTCTGTGTGCGTATAATGTTGTAAGGGAGTGAGTTTATATTTAATTTGCATAAAGCACAGCACATACGTTAATTAAGTTAATTGTAAAAAGTTTGAGCAGCATGAGAAGTGAACTAACACCGTGTGTGTCAATAATTTGCTGTACTGTACAATATTTTAAAATTTTTACCTGTTATGTAATTTGAAAACTATATCTATATTTAAAAACATTCTCAATTAGCTACCGGTACAGTTTATGTAGCGTTAAAAGCTGATATTGCAAAATGTGTTTTAACTATTTATCTGAAATGTTATTAGTATGATAACTTTTCCCTTGAATGTTCTTTTTATCGTAATTTTTCCCATTATTTCTCCTGCCAACGTTTCTTAGAACACATATTAGTAAGTCAGTCTATCCCGGGCCAATCCCTATTGGTCATTTTAAAAACATATTACAAATGTTTTAGCTTAACCCGTACAGTACCAAGGACATCCTTTTTTATGAAATTCTGGCAGCTATTGGACGATTTTATTCGGCATAGGAAGGACCTCTAGCAATTTTAAGGTTTTAAACTGTCTCAGACAACCCTTTTAACTACCACAGATCCTTCCTAAGCTTCACAATATCGTCTAAATATAGCTAGCATAAAATATAACATACGTCGCTGGTACTTAAAGGGTTAACAATATTGCCAAGTCTACTATATTGTTACCTGTACTTGTTGTTGTGACCACAGTTGGGTGAGGCAGCCAAACTGAAGCCCCTGGAGATAGAACTGAAGCGCCTGGAGGACATGAGTGAGAGCATCGTACAAGACTTCTCCTACATGAGGCAACGGGAGGAGGAAATGAGGGACACAAATGGTCAGTAAACTATTATTTATATATATTTTTTAAGCAACACTGCCTCACCATGTCATCACTGTGACTGATAAGTGCCAAACAGCACCTTAGTCAGTCTTAAAGCAGAGTCCCCTGCAGCACCTATCCCTTCCTCACCAGACTCAACAGTACCAGCAATAACAAAGCTTTACTAGGGTGAGGCTGGTCCTATCCAGAATGAAGTTTGGCATCCTCTACCCAACCTTATTTTTTATTTTTTTTATAAAAAGACCTCCGTTTCTGTCTGTCTCTTTTACTGTGCTACTTTTCCTTCTTGGTGTTGGCGATTGGGTGGCACTGCAAGGGGGGGCTGCGGACGGTGGGGGCATTGGCCTAGGGGTGCAAGCCCGTGGGCTGTTGATCCCCTCCCCCGCTGCCCTCTAAGACTTGGACTTCTTCCTCGGTAGAGGTTCCTTGATTCTAGTACTAGGTAATTTATGTATAACAGTTCCCAGGAGAGCCCAGTTCTAAAATCTCCATATAGTGCCTCCATAACCATAACCATAACAGGTACAGTGGTCCAAAGGGTTCAGATCTCCATATAGTGCCTCCATAACCATAACCATAACAGGTACAGTGGTCCAAAGGGTTCAGATCTCCATATAGTGCCTCCATAACCATAACCATAACAGGTACAGTGGTCCAAAGGGTTCAGATCTCCATATAGTGCCTCCATAACCATAACCATAACAGGTACAGTGGTCCAAAGGGTTCAGATCTCCATATAGTGCCTCCATAACCATAACCATAACAGGTACAGTGGTCCAAAGGGTTCAGATCATTGTTTAACCAGACCGGTGTTTATGTCCACTCCAGCAGTATTCTGTCAAATTCAAATGTAAAACTTGCAAACAAAGTCAAACCAAAACTGGGACAAAGAGAATATAAAGTCAAAACAACATATCAAAATCGCTATGTGGAAACCACGCTTACTAAAATAAAATGTATGAAATGAAAGAACACAATCCACCACATAGGGTGTACATTTGTACTTGCTTTCTTTGGGCTAGAGAACTCCATTTCAAGTTGATTGGCAGGCGGTATTGTGTAACATAGTTCTTCTGTTTATTTTTAAATCCGAAAGATATATTTTGGACACAGTACCGGTACCATCCGCCATCCAACTCAAAGTAGAGATTTCAAGCCCAATGCAATTTCGCCGGGTTAAAATATATGAACTACAGTTGTTGTTGTTGTTTTTCACCAAGCTGCCTGGCCGAACAGCCCCAAGGCCCCGAGCAAGGCCAAGGCCATAACCGAGCGCCCCCACAGAACCCACTCCATGGCGGGGAGCTGAGGAGGGTGCGGAAACGCCCGGGAAACCAAAGCCCCACCCAGGGCCCTGTGCCCCTCAGCAATTATGAAGAGAAAGTTGAGGGGCAAAGGAAAGATGTGACGCTTTGGCTTCCCATCTTGGTAGATTAGGAGGTCAATCCACGCAAGAGACGCCGTCACTTGAGATCTAGAAAATATATAAGTAAAAGGAACAGTCAGAGTAAGCTATGGGTATGGCAGAGATCGCTCCGTTCTCACTCTGATAGACCAGCCCATCACCACATGAGTAGAACCCAATCCTCTAAGCATCAGCTAGGAAAGGCCCTAGAAAGCCGCCTTTGGCGGGGGGATAGCTCCCCTATTTCAACCCTTTTCGGGGTTGGGCACCCGCCCAGTACAGTATATATAAATAATAGCTACTGGTTTTATATTTTTGAGAGTCGACCAACTCCCGCCTGCTGTACCCGTCACTGTTCTCACTGTGTTGGCTGATTGGTCGAGCCACCTGGTATGTTCTTCAAAGCAAATAATTATGTCTTACAATTTCATATACACCTGAAATGCCTGCCAAATACAGCAAATTAAACAATAGCTGTAATTGCAATACAAATATAATCCAAACAGAGATAACTAAACAGAATCATACATAAGGTCATACGGTAATCTAACTTTCACACTGGTACAGGTCTCCCTCGATATACGAATGGGTTACGTTCCTGAAAACTCTATTTTTTGTTGTTGTTGCTATTCCCCAGGATGCCTGACCGAGCAGCCCCAAGGTCCTGAACAAGGCCACTTAGGCCAAGGCCATGACCGAGCGCCCCCCACAAAACTAAAATTAATGGGGTAAATAGGGATGCATTCTGGGACCAGCCAAAACCAAGACACAAACACCTAAAAACCTATACCGATAATAATATGGTAAATTGGGGCATCGGATAGTGAGGGAGACCTGTAATCACCTTGTCATACTGATGCTTCAAAGCAAAGAATTTTCTATTACATTATGTCTCTTGCATTTTATCTCTTCCTTTAACCCGTCCAGCCCCGGCTAGTTTTGTAATGTTTGTTCACCAGAACCTGGCCGGTTTTCAATTTTTTTTTTATTCCAGAAACAATAGCGAATGGGTTAGGAATGAAGGAAAAACCATGAAAAACCGCTCAAAAAGCTTAAAGAATGGTCCTACAGAGCCCCCGAAAACGTATTTTACAAGAGTAAAAAATTGAAGGCAATTACCCCAAAAAACCAGGTTATTGCGCGCTCACGCGCACGCACGTGGACTTTAAGAGTTTTCAACCATCGGCACGGTTGCGTGGGATATGTACACAGTTCCCATACAAATCTGAGCCCTCTTGAGTGGCTACACCTGAGGTTACGGTCGGCGCAATTAGGGTGACGCGCGTCTCTGGGGCTGTGCGTTACATACATCGCCGACGCGTCGCTGGGGCTGTACTGGTTAATTACGTACATACATCTTAACATTCTTTTTTTTCTCTGCTTATATCTTTCAGCTGACCAAGTTTCATAAGTATACTTATCATAAAATACAGAACACGATACAGTTTCTAATTTTCTCTATAATAACACTTTGTAATACTGTCCATGTCATTTTCAGAGTCGACCAACTCCCGCGTGCTGTACCTGTCACTGTTCTCCCTGTGTTGCCTGATTGGTCTGGCCACCTGGCAGGTCCTCTACCTACGCAAGTTCTTCAAGGCAAAGAAACTCATTGAGTAAACCAACACACGCTGAACAAGAACCTTCAGAACACAGAGATCGCCTAATTTCTCACTGCGACGTAAATTTGGTGAACTAAATGTAGTATACAGTAGAACAGGTGTGAGGTGGAGGTATTGAGGGATAATTATAATGTAAAACTTGCAAAATAAACAAACCAAAACTTGGACGAACACTGTAAAAAGACAAAACAACTCATCAAAATCGCTATGTGGAAACAATGCTTAAGCAAAATAATAATTTATAAATAAAAGAACACAATCCACCACAGGGTGTACATCACTACTTGAGCAAGTTAATCTGTTTCCCAAGCAAACTAATCGCATGCATAACAACGCACTATCGTCACGTTCAAGGAATTAGTCAATTTGGGAAGCCACATGTACTAAAATACCGTACATTAAAAAGGCATAGCATCAGCAGTTGACCATCTCTGTTTACTAAAGGTCTCGTTAAATAAAGTAGTTTAAGAGGATACCACATTACTTCACTATTCCTGTATTGTCTCCTCTACATACAAATTGTAGTAAATACAATAGATTCAAGATATTAAGATAGATGGATTGGGTGGAGGAAAAAAAACGGAAATACTTTGATTCTTTAAACGTTTCAGGTTGTGTTAAGGGGAGATATCCACTTGAGGGAGATTATTCTTGACTCCTTTCTCCCTCATGTTTAGCCCCATTGCATTTCTAATTTTAAGATTTTCGCCCCATTATTTTGAGGATTTTAAAAACCTTCGACCCATTTCTGTCAATTTTAAGACCTTTCGTGCCATTTAGGTGTCGATTTTTTCCTGGCGAGCGACAGCGAGCCTGTAATTTAAGGGGAACCGGCCTTCGGCCGGGAAATTTTTCTACCGAAAAATTTACAAATTTGTCTTGAAAGGGGGTCAAGGGGGAGTAATTTTAAGCTTGATGGAGGTCTAGGGAATCAACTAAAAACCTCCCCTTAATACAGGTCTCCCTCAATTTACGATCTTGAATAGAAAAATCATATAGCCAACCCTAAAATTAATGGGGTGAATGGGCATGCATTCTGGGACCAGCCAAAACCCAAACCCAAAGTCCTAAAAACCCATAATAATATCCAGGGAGATCTGTAAAGTATCAAAGCTCCTCCCTGTGTTTTTTCCTCCACCCAAGCCATCTTACCTGTTAGTATGGATCATGCATATTAAGATAGGGGTTGCCACATTGCTTCACTGTCTCAATTCATGCATTTAATTGTCTCCCCTCCAAATTGTAGTGAAACATAATAGACTTTACTTTCTAGGGAACAACTCGCCATCGTAATCATCAAAATTGAAATAGGGTACCACTTAGTTTGTTTTAATATTCTAGGGAACCATAATTCAATAATTCGTGGTTGTTACTACATCATTAAGATCATCCACACGGCCATAAGCCGTAGCGCGGTTGGTTGAGCACTCACCTACAAACCATGTTTGAGTCTCGGGCCAGCCAGTGTGCTAATTAGCCTATTTGGCAGACACCAGTGCTGTGGTGGACGGCGCGGTCTAGCAATCTGTGGTAACTGTTCACTGAAGTCCCTAATCATCAGGGCACCCTCCTTAGCCCAGCTATTCAACAGGGAGTGCATGGTGGTAAAAACTGCATCATCAAACTGTATCCTTATTATAATAATGTAAGGAAGTGGACATAAAAGATTAGAATAACATTTACTTTTCATTATCTCTTAGTATATTTCTGGCTTAGGGAAGGGTTAAAGAGGGGGGGGGGGGGGGGGAGTTTGATTTGGTTGAATTTTCAGATTTAAAAAAAAATCTTATATACTTTTGTTCTCATAGACCAGGCTGCTGAGAACACTTTTCATATTGTAAGATTAAGGGTTATAAAGTGAACAAACCTTTATGAACACATCATAGCTCCTGCCCTTAAATGCATATCATTATAATTCATTTGTCAAATAAGGCATAATTCTCCCAGATGCCTGACCATTATCTTTCATCATCCATTGACTTTGATAGTCCTGCCCTATACAGTACTATACAGTAATGTAGTTATGTATAAAGTAACTATCATAAACAGTTTCCAGTATCTCTGCGAACTGTTTGATAACACTATATAGCCTGGCCTAGTGGGATCCATCACTTGGTTCATAAACAGTTTCCAGTATCCCTGCGAACTGTTTGATAACACTATATAGCCTGGCCTAGTGGGATCCATCGCTTGGTTCATAAACAGTTTCCAGTATCCCTGCGAACTGTTTGATAACACTATAGCCTGGCCTAGTGGGATCCATCACTTGGTTCATAAACAGTCTCCAGTATCCCTGCGAACTGTTTGATAACACTATATAGCCTGGCCTAGTGGGATCCATCACTTGGTTCATAAACAGTCTCCAGTATCCCTGCGAACTGTTTGATAACACTATATAGCCTGGCCTAGTGGGATCCATCACTTGGTTCATAAACAGTCTCCAGTATCCCTGCGAACTGTTTGATAACACTATATAGCCTGGCCTAGTGGGATCCATCACTTGGTACAAGTGTTACAACCCATCTCCTCCCTCATAACATTTTGAGGCTTATAGTGCTGAGTCTGCCATTCAGAGCACTGACTCTTGGTTGTGGTCACTCTGAACTCATATATACATTTAAGCAGAATGTATTTATTTAATAAAGAAGTGACCTACTGTATATTATTATACAATGAGAACAAAAATAGTTATTATTGCACGGTAATGATTTATTTTTTATTTACAGAATGTTTTATCTTTTTGTTTATGAAAGTTTGTAATGTGAAATACAGGTTTTCATATACAGTAGCTAGGAAATTGTGTAAGGAAAGTTTAAATATGAAAATTGTTATTTTACATTTGCACTGCCATGGACATTAGTTCCCTTACCCACTCTAAACCACTGTTTGGACACTTGATCCTCAGTGTTTTGGAGGACAAGCAGCATAGAAGGGTCACTAGATCTGTTGTTGCTTGATTTCCTTTGTACTCCTTTGTACACTCGTGTTTACTAACCAACTATGAAATACATAAAAAAAGTTCCATTTTCTTTGTGTATTTATTCGGATACTTTTATATTATTATAGGTAGCACCAACGTACAGTACTTGACAATAATCTTGACCCCTGACCTCTTTGTAACTCAAAAGGATCTAGAGCAAACTGGCTGTAAATATCCACACCTATTTCCTGGTGGACTCTCCCCAAATGATAAAAACATCAACCCGATTGCTTTTATTAATTTCAAGTTCTATTAGTTCCTTTGCTTTTATATTGTCTTGTCCTTGTTTTGATTTGTTTATTTTGTAAGTTTTACATTGTTATGAAGTTAAGAGGTCAAGATTATTGTCAAGTTCGTTGGCGCTACCTATAGAACATCTAAGCTAAGGGTTGTACATATTTAATCTTCAAAATGATAAATGTTGGTAAATGAAGTTCTGTGTCGCTAGTGTGCCCAAGTGTTCACACCGAATAGTACTGCCGTTGTTGTACCATCAAACAAATCTCTCTGTATTATAATGTCAAACTTGCAAAATAAACAAACCAAAACTGGGACGAAACAATATAAAGGCAAAAGAACTTATCAAAATCGCTATGTGGAAACAGTTGAAAATAATTGAAAGACCTTATTAACATTCTGTGTGCTTCTTGAAACTGGCAACCTGATTATCAATTTCACCACAACACCAAACACCTCCAATGAAATTAATGAAAGCATATAATTATGTGATCCACCAGATTTCGAACCCGGGTTATCACACACAGATTTTTAGACACCTTAACCATTACACCACCAAGACGGTTAAAGGTTTATGCACACGCCTACGAAAGATTATCCATTCTCGAATACTGGATATTAATCTAATCATGTTCGTATATAATGTAAAACTTGCAAAATAAACAAACTAATACAGGAACGGCACAATATAAAGACAAAAGAACTTACCAAATCACTATGCAGAAATAACGATATAGCAAACGAAAGAAAAGAATATGATTGAATACATAGTTGTAACCGGCACCAGTTATTTGCACTTGTGGATCTGCCGTCAAGCTATCCTACAGCTTGGATGGAAATGTGCAGAGTGGATGGTTTATTAACCCCTTAAGGATTATGACGCGTTTTAACAGTTTATTCTGGCTATCATTAAGCCAACTTCAGAAGGGCCTCTATTATTGTAAGGTGTCAACTCAATCTAATTAACCCTTTGACTACCACAGATCCTTCTTAAACTTAATCTATCACACAACATAAAAAACAAATACACAAAAATTCCTAAACTTAATATACGGTAGTCTAAAAATAGCCAGAATTGACTGTCAAAATGTGCCATGATCCTGGAAGGGTTATATAGTGGTTCAAGACAAGTTCTTGTTCATTCAGCCCATCACTGAGTCTGTCAACAATGTAAACAATGAAAATAAGTAATGAAATATGAAGATAAATATAAGTCGTGATCTTAGGGGGAAAGTTGTTATTGTCGTTCCCTAGGCTGCCTGGTCGAACAGCCCCGAGTCCCTAAGGAAGGCCATGGCCGAGATTGGGCTTTTCCACAGAGCTGTCAAGGCGTGTAGATTATATTGTTGGCTTAAGTGATTGTGTGGAATGCAAGGGAAAAGTATATTGTTATAGCTTGATAGTTCTTGCGATCATACGGATTCACAATAGCATTTCACCTTCACTGATGGATGGGCTTGACAAAAAAAATCTTACTTTCTGCCGAGCTTTCCATAAATGAACCAGCCTTAAATATATTGCTGGTCCTGAACTTGTGTATATACAGTAGTGCTTATAGAGATAGATTTATAGGACACACACATCACCACTTTCCATATTCAGTCAAACTTGTGTTTGTATAGATATCTTCTAGGTAAGTCCAAGATCTGACTAACTAAAGCCAACCGACCCACAGTGTGGATAGAAGCACAATCCTGTGGTTCTATCCTAACTGGGGTTAAGTATTCACTGCCTTCTATACCTTTCTATTAAAATTATAATGTATAACTTGCAAAACAAGCAAACCAAAACAGGGACGACACAATATAAAGGCAAAAGAACTTCTCAAAATCGCTATGTGGAAATAACTCTTAAATCAAATGAAATTATGAAATATAAGAACAGAAATCCACCACATAGGGTGTACATCACTACCACCACATAGGGTGTACATCACTACCACCACATAGGGTGTACATCACTACCACCACATAGGGTGTACATCACTACATGAGCAAGTTAATCTGTTTCCCAAGCAAACTGAAAATCGCACACATAACAACGCACTATCGTCACATCAACCTGTACTTCATCATGTGGGTATGATTTTCCCTCTTTTGGTATGGAGTTCCCAATGACGGGGCCAGGCAGTCCCATTACAGTATTGACAATATTTCCCAACTCAAAATTAAAATCCCCTTCCATTATCTGGTCCCCCTATCAATATTTATAATGTAAAACTTGCAAAATATACAAACATAAGCAATTATAATGTAAAACTTGCAAAATAAACAAACCAAAACTTATACGAACACAGTAAAAAGACAAAACAACTATATCAAAATCGCCATGTGGAAACAACGCTTAAGTAAAATAATAATTTATAAATAAAAGAACACAATCCACCACACAGGGTGTACATTACTACATGCGCAAGTTAGCTGGTAGTTAATCTGTTAGTAAATTTAATCTATGGATACAAAAATATGGCAGCTAAGGCACAAAATATTATAAGTTGTCTAATCTTGGTTTACTAAAGTCAGTCTCTCTCTCTCTCTCTCTCTCTCTCTCTCTCTCTCTCTCTCTCTCTCTCTCTCTCTCTCTCTCTCTCTCTCTCTCTCTCTCTCTCTCTCTCTCTCTCTCTCTCTCTCTCTCTCTCGTGTGTGAATCAAGATAAACATTAACACAGTGATTTCATTCTTTTTATTGTAAGGAGAAAATATAAAAGTTTGTACAAAAGTCTGCGAACATTGTTATGGGGCGGGCTTCATGGAGCACTATTTAAGGGGGTCACCGTTTTTTTTTTTTTTTTTATCTTTCTCTCCTTTTCTCTTTTTCCCTGGCTTGTATCCATTCGGCCCCATTCAGCCAACTGTTTTAAGACGTTAATGCCCATCCAGGTGTCGATTTTTTTCTATCGCTCACCAGCATTGTATGGAGAAATCCGGCTTCGCCGGAGAAATTTTTCTATCGAAAAATGTATAAATTTATCATGCTGTCAAAACAAAAATATATATATGCTGGCTCGCTACCGCTCGCCAGGAAAATATTGACACCTGGATGGGGGTAAACGTCTGAAAACAGTAGGCTGAATGGGGCCGAATGGATACAACCCAAAGCGAGAGGGAGAGAAAGAGAAAAAAAGTGAGGTGGGCTCTCTTAAAGATTTAGAAGGTATCACATGTGGAAAAGATTAGCGATGGTTTTTCTCGGAGTCTGGAAGCAAAGTAAAAAAAAATACTTAAGATAATTTGTCATAGAAGAAATTTGACTTCCATCATAGCAAGATTTGTATATTTGGTACATCATGCAGGTCTTGCAGGGTGTGACAGGGATCTGCCTTGTGTGGGCCGATCGGCATTTTGCAGACTCCCATTTTCTTATGTTCTTATATGAAAAATAAAAATAATTATCACAATCTTTCAAAAGTGCTTCATTAGTCCAGTCATCAATAATTAAGGGGAGATCTCCACTTGAGGGATTTTTTTCTTGACCCCTTTCTCCCTCATGGTTAGCCCCATTGCTTTTGATATTTTAAGACGTTCGCCCCATTAGTTTGGCGATTTTAAGAACTTTCACCCCATTTCTGTCAATTTTAAGACTTTTCGTGCCATTAAGGTGTTGATTTTTTCCTGGCGAGCGATAGCGAGCCTGTAATTTAAGAGGAACCGGCCTTTGGCCGGGACATTTTTCTACCGAAAAATGTACAAATTTATCTTGAAAGGGGATCTAGGGGGTGTAATGTTAAGCTTGACGGAGGTCTAACGAACTAACTAAAAACCTCCCCTTAAATAGCCTAGTATTACTGTATATAAAAACATATTTCCTCACAATTATCCAGCAAATCGTAGATAGAAGTCAAGACTTGGAAAGCGTAATTATATTGGTGTGATACCTTCTATGGCAGTTTGTGGTCTCTCTCTACGGCTGACATGTGAAGTCTGCGGTGCTTAAAGCTTCTGTTGTTGTTAGCTTCTGTTGTCACCAGCTTTTTGTTTATCTTTCTCTCCTTGGCTTGTATCCATTCGGCCCCATTCAGCCAACTGTTTTAAGACGTTAATCCCCATCCAGGTGTCGATTTCTTCCTGGCGATAGCGAGCCGACATTGTATGGAAAAATACGGCTTTGCCGGAGAATCTATCGAAAAATGTACAAATTTAGCTTGCTGTAAAAAAAATATATATATAAATGCTGGCTCGCTACTGCTCGCCAGGAAAATATTGACACCTGGATGGGGGTAAATGTCTGAAAACAGTAGGCTGAATGGGGCCGAATAGATACAAGCCAGAGAGAGAGGGAGAGAAAGAGAAAAAAAAGTGAGGTGGGCTCCCTTAAAGCTTCTGTCTATGTTAACAAGGCCATATTGTTTGATTCATTTGTACAGCCAAGGGGAAAAGTAGAAACACAAAGGTTAACTTTTTTTGGGAGGAGGGGAATTTCATGATTCTAAACATTGGATTGGGCCTGAGTAAATAGATAGATAAAATTGATATGGAGCTATCATTTTAATTATGGAAATTATTATGTAAAGCTTGCAAAATAAACCAACCAAAACAGGGACGACACAATATATACACAATATATACTATAGATAAAACAACTGATCAAAATCACTGGAAATAACGATTTAACAAAATAAAAGAACACCAAAATAAAAGAACACCAAAATAAAAGAACACCAAACCACCACATAGAATGTACGTCACTATAAGAGTAAATTAACTTGGGTTCCAATCAAATTTGTCGCACATATGTTGTTGTTGTTGTTGTTGTTCCCCAGGCTGCCTGGCCGAACAGCCCCAAGGTCCCGAGCAAGGCCAAGGCCATAGAGCGCCCCCACAAAACCCTCCCTGCTTACCACTAACAAAACCCAGGTGACCGAAGCCACTCTAAGGCAGGGAGCTGAGGAGGGCGCGGAAATGCCCCGGAAACCAAAGCCCCACCCAAGGCCCTGTGCCCCTCAGCAATTATGAAGGGAAAGTTGAGGGGCACATATTATATAGATTGGCTAAACGAACCAATAATAACCAGATTTCCATATTAGCGTAATTTCAGTGAATAAGAAACTACTAAAAGTAAAGTAGTGGATATGTCCGTGTGGTATTAAGACTATTACCTGTCTGTATGATTTATAAATACTTTAACCTTTGGCTGCACCTTACAAGATCTCTTCAGGGTAATCGTCAATTCTAAATAAAATATAGCTTTTTTTTTAAAGCAACTTTGTACACCTTTTCTCACGTAATCACCACCCATAACGAGGGGCGTCGCGCTCCTTGGTGCCGCTAGAAGAGTGGCGAACACATCAAAAGGTATATACAAGTTCATCTTTAATGGGATTTTTCAAAAGTTCTCATTTTGACACCAACATATCAAACAAGGCATATAAATTTAGTACAAAATATAACACATTTGCTACTACTTATTCTTAAAAGTAAATTTGAGCTGTCACACTTTGAGCAAATAGAGTAAATTTGAACTGTTGAACTTTAAAATACTGCTCAAATTGATGTAAACAGAAAGAAAATTGGATATGGTCTGAAAAAAGGTGTAAATACAGTAGGCCTACTGTACAATATTCTTCACTATAAGTATTTCTTTTACGATGCAATGTTTATTTCTAACGGCACTGAACAGTTTGTAAGGTAAGATAGGTTTTATATTAGTTAGCCCAGTTTATGTACCGGTGTTCTGTTTTCTGTTGACTGTTTAATATGATTTAGTGTGCGAGTCCTTGTCAAACTAAAGCGGTTCTTACCTCGAATAAAGACTCATTTGTATCTCCGTGTTTACATTAATCCTTAACAGTACTGTATTTGTTAGGGTTGTATGTATGTATGTATATACTCAGGCTCATACCCCTTAGCTAGGGGTCGCTGACTCGAGACAGTGCCGGGACAGGGACAACAAATATAAATTCACACACATCTAGGTCGCCCACCAGAAGACCCAGAGACCCAGGCCCATTTGGGGTCCCCAGCAAAAAATTACCAGGTCCCAGACCTCCCGGAGAAGTTCCGGTCTCAGAAGGCAGGCATGCAGCGGAGCACACCACAGTGCCCGCCCACCACGCATCCAGGCATAACCCTTCATGCCTGGATTGAAAACACACAAATCTGCTAAATCCGTTCTCGAAAGTCGCTAGCTAGTAAATAAACGCAAAAAATCCCTAGAACAATGCCATAATCCCTAGAATATAGCTCAAATTGTCTGAAATCTCTAGAATATCACTAAATAAATGTCACTATGTGTAACAATGTGCCACAAGATAAAAATAAATACTTTTAGATTAACAAAAAGTAGCTAAATTGACAACACTGGTATTTGGCGAAGTGACACCAACATTATTTTCCAGCATTAATTTGAAATTTCATCATGAGCTATGGCAGGCAACCTATCTAAGGGAAGGAAAATCCTGACTAAACACCAATCTTTGCATGTGGATTTTCATATGCAGACACGTGGAGAGACCGGATGATCAGAACTAGGTAAAGAAATGCCGGACTGTAAACGTGGGGGGAGCTGCGCGTAGGGGTAGGCCTAGAATGACGTGGGATCAGGTACTAAGGTCTGATCTCAAAATAAAGAGCTTGACAACAGAGGCAGCCCTTGACTGGGTCGCCTGGAAAGCCGCCATTTAGTATGTGAGACTGTAACCACATTCTTTGTGGACAATCTATCTATCCATTTATTGCCTGATGCCGTCAATAGTAATCCCCGAAGGGGTGGCCACGAACGAAATGCCCCCATGCACCTCTGTCCCCAGTCAGTCGATGCCCCTCCTCCCAACCAGCACCGCCTTCATCCATATACTTATTGCACTCCATCCTTCCGCCTCTCTTTCGGTTTATCTCTCCCTCTCTGTCCTTCCACCTCGCTCTCGTACACCCTCTTAGTCAAAACGATCTTTAAACTTGTATATATGTATGTACAGTATGTTGGCATGAGGACATTCAGCTGTGATTAACACCATAATCTCCCTCATGGTAACTCCAGGCTCTCAGTGCACTATACCCTGTTCCAAATACTGTAAGTAGTCCAAAACACTTGAACATTAACCTCTACAACTTCCAAACGACTTAAGTAATGGAGCTATAATTTCTACCATTTGGGAAGGGTTAGCCAGAGAATAGGTGAGGACATTTACAGCCCGTTTGTCTTAGTACTTTTTGAGTTATGAGAGGTAGGGTTCGGGATTTCTGGCCTACCTACTAGGAACAAGGTATAACTCTATCCTTCAGAGCAGTGAATCTGACCGCTGAAGAACTATCATGAGGTACACACAAGCTGAACCATGTTATGGATGTTCAGTCACGAACAGGAATACAGTATCTGGAAAATACAGACTATAGTTTCTCAAGCAGACATGAAATATTAACCCCAACTGTACCAGAGGGGTTTACTAGAAATGTACCCTCCAGTACCAGGCATTGTGGACAAAATGGCTTCAGAGTCAAGAGAGAATACCCTCTCACCCCGAAAGTTGGAGGAATACTGTCCCAGCCCGGCTCCCACAGGCTTGGATCCAAGCCGAGAAGTGTTGCCAAGGTCTCAGAGCAGTGCGTACAGTCATGATACCAGGTACCGCTCGATATGGGCAGTTACAAGTCCGCATAGTACTGACGGACATCTTCCGTCGCTGGTACAGTAAGGGTTAAGAATAAAGTACGGTGGCGCTAATAAGTCATGTCTCAGCTGTCATTACGTTTGGCTCGTTCTGTACTGTATTAATGTCTGTCTGATGTTGAATAGGGTGGGTAAGTGTAGGAACATGTTGGTATATCTCACTCGAAATTAAGAAATCCTGTTTATATATGGTTGATACAAATTATAGAACAAAATATACTTGATGCCGAGACATCACTTACTATGCCAACTGTACAGGGTTAAACTAGGAACATTACAATGATAACAATGCCTTTCTCTATCACCACTAAAGTCATAGTTTATAATAATCCTCTATAGTCCGTTCATTCTAGGTTGGGCAGACATCGTAACCTCTAACCTCTGTAACTCAAAAAGGGCTAGAGCAAATGAGCTGTCAATTTCCACACCTATTCCCTAGCCAAGTCTTCCTATTTGGTAGAAATATTACCTCGATTACTCGAGTCCTTTTTGAGTTATGAGAGGTTAGAGGTTACAATTTCTGCCCATCCTAGAATGAAGAGACTACAACCCAAAATAATATACTGTACATATTTACACTAAAAAGTAGAACATACTGTAACTCAACCTTATATTAATATATGGCGTGAATTTACATTTGAAGCATTAAAACAATTGCCTAAAACTATAACATTCCACTTGGTTGTAGCTTCCACTTAAGCTTGATAAAAATTATTGACAAAACTATCCTATTCATAAAACACAAACAAATTAACAGAAAATTTTCTAAAATTACAATATTTTACAGAAATAAAAATTGTAAACTAATAAAACAATGATTATGGTCGTAGAAGAAAAGAAAAAAATATAAATTCTATAGAATATAGAATTATTTTCCAGCCGACATGAAAATAATACTTTGCAACGATTCTTCCCCCATGAATAGGAACAAGCAAGATGTATTTATGTACTGTATATCCAGGCACATACCCAATAGCTGGGGGTAGCCGACTCGAGACAGAGCTTGAACTTAACCCTCTCACGACCATAGGACGCAGAGGTTGCCAGATTAGCAATAAAAAATAGATTACTCTCACTGTTATAATTACCTCTCCAAAATTAGTTTTCTGCCCACAGCTAACTCAAAGACAACTGCAGAGGTTGAAGTAAACAAACTAAAGGTTTATAGATACCCCTGACGGTAACAAAGGTTTTAAAGTATCCCTAATAGGCTCAAAAATCGCGTCAGGATGTGAGAGGGTTAAACAACATTCAAAGTTCCAATTATTAGGGTCCAAAACAAGCAAGATAATCCAATGAATTACCTCGGAATATGGAAGCACATAGAGGCGATACATTCGTGGCCACCCCCTCAAGGATCAAGATGCCTGGCAACAGTTACATAGATTATCACTGATATCAATCGTGGTCATGTGTTGTACTTATAACTGTCTTGATGGTATAATGGTTAGAGTGTGTAAGTTCTGTATGTGATATCCTAGGTTCAAATTAAAATGTAAAACTTGCAAACAAAGTCAAACCAAAACTGGGACATAGACAATATAAAGTCAAAACAAAATATAAAAAATCGCTATGTGGAAACAACGCTTACTAAAATAAAATTTATGAAATGAAAGAACACAAACCACCACATCCTTTCATTATTTTTATTTGGGGTGTTGTTGGTGTTAAAATTAAATATCTATTTTTAACATCGTTCTTAAACCCTTCTGTACCGGACGTCTTTTCCATATAATTCTGGCTACTATTAGACGATTATATTTAGCTTAAACAGGGCCTACGCAATTATCAGACTTTGAACTATCTCGCTTAACCCTTTTTACTACGACTGATCCTTCCTAAACTGCACAAAATCGTCTGAATACAGCAAGAATAAAATTAAATAGAAGTCGCGGTACAGAAGGGGTTAAGTTAAGAACGATGTTAAAAATAGATATACAGTAGATAGATATTATACAGATAGATACATAACCCAACCGATCGGGAACACTGTGGTATGGCAGTGCTAAGATAAAGACTTTATTGCATAGTAATGGCTGTTGGTCCACAAGTCTATCGCCATCCCCCCTATTAGTCGCCTTGTACGACACGCAGTAGGATGTGTGAGGCATATTCTTTTTTTCCTCCACTATTAGATGAAGGCCCCCTTACCCCCTGGGGGTAATGTGCAAGAGTTTTGGCCTACGTATTTGGAATATGGTATAGGAGCTTCATCAGCATGGCACTGCTTCTTTATTATACCTATCTATCTATCTATCTATTGCCGGACGCAGTGATAACCGAAGGGGTGGTCACAAATGAAATGCCCCCATGCACCTCTGCCCCTAGTCAGTCGATGTCCCTCCCAACCAGCACCGCCTTCATCCATATACTTCTTAACTCCATCCTTCCACCTCTCACTTGGTTTACCTCTCCCTCTTTGTCCTTCCACCTCACTCTCTTAGTCATTCTCTCGCTCCTATACGTTCCACATGGCCGAACCATCTCAAGGCGTTCCTTTTCACACTTTCCAGCACATCTACATCCACACCACACCTCTCTTCCTCATTCGTCTGTCTATGATCTTATAATCTTGGTCAATTATAGATCCTTATCATTATTGGGAAGAGTGTAGTGTGCTGACTGAGAAAATGGCCCGTATACCATTTCAATTTTCGTAAGTCGGCGATAAAATTGCCGAGTTATAAACTTGATGGGGTTAGGAAGACCAAAATAAAATATAATAAAACTGTCTGTATTGATGGTGTAATGGTTAGAGTAATAATAATAATAATAATCTGGTCTTTTATTTCTCGCAAGCAGTACCGGTATTTAAGGTTCGAATCCCGGGCAGAACACATGCTTTCATTAATTTCATTGGGAGGTGTTTGGTGTTGGGAGTGAAATTAATAAATTAGTACGGTATATATTTCAAAATTAAAAATTTATCATTAAATTTCAATAAAAATTTGTACCGGTACTTATACCACTTTTCTATCATGCAGTACCTGTATATGTATTTTCAGCAATATACTGTATCAACACTTTCTCTGCAGGCATATTTCCGCCATATTAGGGCTCATTCAGGCACTCCTGATTGATTAGGCAAGTGTTTGAATCAAATGAAATGTATTCAGCCGAAAACTAGAAGAAAATAGCTTCAAAATTACACCAAAACGAGCTTCGTAGCTCGCGGGGTTCAACCGCAGCGCTACCACAGACATTCGCTAAAATGAGCAATTCTCGTTAATGTCTCGCTACATTTGCCTTTGGCAGCACTGTATATGTTGCGAGACTCTGACTCCGAGCCTTCAGTGCCACGGCCGCCTGGCTGGGAGAAGGACGTGTAGCCTGCCGCGCTCCTGCTCCCTTGCACTCGATTTTAGAGGCTTTAATAGCCTGTAAATTGCTGTAAATTGCCATGGCGTTCGGGAACGTCTCTCGCAGGGAAAGGGTTAAGCCAAAAAAAATATATATACAGTATACTGCTTCACAGGATTACTAATATAATACATAATGTTGTTAAGAAATTAAGATTTTATTGATTTAAAGGAAAGAAATTTTCTTCGACATTGTCCTGCAAAAGATTTCCACATCTCCCACTGTTAAATATCAACCAATTACAATGGAAGGTGTACAAAATTGTAACCAAATTAAAAACAAAAGTACAGATTAATCTCACAGGAACTATAACCTGTTCATTATAGGTCAGCCAAAAATCACAAACCCAACCTCTCATACGCAAAAAGGACTTCAGTTAATATGACCACTTGCGAGTTTCAGGCTACAGTGTATAAGGAAGTTGGAGCTGTAAACATCGATATATAACAGAAATGCAATCATGTAAGTTTCTGATGGATAGAAAGTATGATTAATTAATTTTTATGGTTTTATAAATGCACTACAACCGTATTTTAGCTGGTAATTCTGCTAAATATCGATGTCTACAGCTCAAACTTCCTTATAGCCTGAAACTCGCAAGTGGTCAATTGAGCTGTTATTTCTACCATTGGGAAGAGTCAGCCAGGGAATAGGTGTGGACATTCACAGCCTATTTGGTCTAGCCCTTTTTGAGTGACAGAGGTTAGGGATCACAATTGCTGGCTTGCCTATAATGAATGGACTATAGTTGGTAGAAATAGTGATCACAAACATTACTGAAAACATCTGTACAATTCCCACATCCTCTGTCTCTCTCTACACACAAACACACACACACACACACACACACACACACACACACACACACACACACACACAGGAGAGGGAGGAGCACAAGGAAACTAGGTTTGACTATGCAAACGGAGACTACCAATCACTGAGACAATACTTTAGAGATGTTGACTGGAGTGAAATACATCAGAGAAATAGTGTAGACGAGAAGTATGGAGTATTTAAAACAATATATGAAGAAGGAGTTAATAAATATGTCCCTAAACAAGGTAATAGGTCAGCGAAGGAAAAGGATTGGTTTAATGAAAAATGTAGGAAAGCCAAGGAAAAGAGAGACCAAGCGTGGAAGGCAGCTAGAAAAAGGTGTAATAGAGAAACTTGGAACAGATACAAGAGATTAAGAAATGTATATGCTGCAATCAGGAGACAAGAAGCCAGAGAATATGAGAAGAACATTGTGAAAAAATGTAAGAGTGATCCTAAGCTGTTCTATAGGTTTATAAATAGTAAAATGAAGGTAAGGGATAGAATAGTCAGGTTGAAGGTTGAGGGGACCACTTATGATGACGACCAGAATATGTGTGAAATTATGAACAATACACTACACTCAGTATATACTAAAGATGATAACTTTGAAGAAGTACCGGTAGGTGAAATTGGTGATAAACTGGGAGAGATTAATTTTCTCCCAGAGGAGCTAGTAGAAATAATGAAAGGACTAGATGTGAAAAAAGCAGTGGGACCTGACAATGTAGCGGGATGGATTTTGAAAGAATGTGCTGACGAACTAGTGAAACCCTTATATGAGATAATGAAATACTCTCTGGAAGTGGGAAAATTACCAATGGACTGGAAGAGAGCCAACATTGTACCGATTTATAAAGGTGGGAACAGGGAACATCCATTGAATTATCGACCTGTGTCACTTACTAGTATAGTGTGCAAAATCTGTGAGAAAATAATTAAGAAAAGATGGATGATTTACTTGGAAAAGAATAATCTACTATCTAACAGGCAATTTGGATTCAGGGAGGGTACCTCATGTGTTACAAATCTACTCAGTTTTTATGACAGAGTGGTTGACATATTACAAGAGAGAGATGGATGGGTGGATTGCGTATATATTGACATGAAGAAAGCTTTTGACAGAGTATCGCATAGCAGGCTGAAGTGGAAATTAAAAGAGTATGGAGGGATTCAGGGTAGTTTGTTAAATTGGATGGAGGACTATCTTTCAGGGAGACAGATGAGGACTACTATCAGAGATAAATTTTCTACGTGGAAAGATGTCACAAGTGGAGTTCCGCAGGGAGCGGTGCTGGCTCCCATAATGTTTCTAATATACATTAACGACATGCCAAAGGATATAAATGCATATATGAATATGTTTGCAGATAATGCCAAGATCATGAAGCGTATAGAAGATGAAAACAGTGGTAGGGAATTACAGAGGGATTTGGATAGGATAGATCAATGGAGCAAGAAGTGGAAAATGGAATTTAACACAAATAAATGTCATGTAGTGGAAATGGGAGTAAGTAAAAGAAGGCCTCATACGGAATATAAGTTAGGAGAAAACACTATTAACCCATCAGAGAAAGAAAAGGACTTAGGGATAACTGTTAGGAGTGATCTTTCACCTGAGAATCATATTAATAAGATAGTGGGAGAAACATATGGACTGCTAAACAGAATAAAAATAGCCTTTAACTATATAAACGAGGAGATGCTGGAGAAAATAATAAAAACATTGGTGAGACCAAGACTGGAGTATGCGGCAGTGGTGTGGGCACCACATCTAAAAAAGCATATAAAGAAGCTGGAGAAGGTTCAGAGAGCTGCAACTAGGATGATACCAGAACTGAGAGAATTACCATATGAGGAGAGATTAAAGAAATTAGATTTACCATCTCTAATGGATAGGAGGGAGAGAGGCGATATGATTATGATGTACAAATGTGTGAGAGGACTCGAAAAGGTGGACAAGAAGGGTTATATTGTGAAAGATAATGGTAGAACTAGGGGGCATAGATATAAACTAATGAAAGGAAGATGTAAAGGAGATGTGAGAAAGTATAGTTTCCCTTACAGAAGTATAAGTAAGTGGAATCAGTTGGAAGAGGAAGTGGTGTGTGCCAAAAACATTCATATTTTTAAGGCAAAGTTAGATAATTGTAACTCAGGAAGCGGGACAATACGAGCCTAAAAAGCTCAACTCCTGTATACTACAAATAGGTAAATACAAATAGGTAAATACACACACACACACACACACACACACACATACACACATATACTGTATATATCCCAGCACCACTATACATTATTTACAACTATTATATACCGGAAGTTCCGGAACCTCTCCGGGAGGTCTGGGACCGGCGGAGGAGTGCTGGAGGCCCTTAGTGATCCTTGGTCTCTGGGTCTTCTCCTGGGCAACCTAAATGTGTGTGAAGTTTTATTTTGTTTTTAATGTTGTGTTGTGTTGTCCCTGTTCGGGCTCTGTTTTGTGTCGGCCACCCACAGCTATGGGATATGTGCCTGAGTATATACATACATACCCGATATGTATGTATACCTGTATATGTATATACTCAGGCACATACCCCATAGCTGGGGATGGCCGACTCGAAACAGAGCCCGGAAAAAAACAAAATAAAACAAAAAAAATACACACTTCTATGTGGCCTACATTATATGGTTGTGTTGATATGAGCTTGGCCCTCTTGTTTGGGGCAGCTCAAAACTCCCAAGGTAGAGCATTGTTTATAAATCAGGTACCTCACTCACAAACAAATAAAACTTAATCTTCTTCTCTTGATAACAGAAAAGTATACCCGGTACCTGTACTCAACTACCTGAACAAACTTTACATATACTGTACCGGTACTGTACAGTAATGCCTTTGTTTACTGGTACAGTATGTGTAATACCGGTATCATTTTTTTTATTCCTTTTATTTTTAAAGACAATTGAAGTCAAGTCACAAGTTCTGAGCGTAGCTCAGGGAGATGGACATAACAGTGATCAAAACTCCCAACTACTCTCGGACAAGGGCCTACAGACAACTTAAAATTTCTACTTACTCCCTCTGTCACCTGGCTTGCTGTCGTACAGTCGCCTACTGGACCGAGGCCGAGCAAACGATCCATTCTGGTCCTCACTTCCTTGCCCGGTCAGTATGGGCGACACCGACAAGTGGACCAAACTCATCAGGCTCGGACTGGCAAACGTCTTGAGGGGATTTTTGTTGCACTTCTTCATAGGTGACGACTGACGGGAACTTCTAGATGGTAATTCTTTTGGGTCGTCTAAATTCTTCTTGTGGGATTTGGCGAGAGGTGATATGTTTATCTTGGGTGATTGTCTGATGCTGTGGACCCTCTTCTGTTTGCGGATGAAGGTCTTTAAGGTCGGGGACTCTGGTAGGCTTCGTACGGCCCACACGTCATTGTCTGAGGTCTTGCGCTTGTTTCTGCTTGGGGAAGCACATTCAGACGGAGCATCGTTTTGATTCTCCGCTTCCTCCCTTACATCAATCTCGGCCATTTCCTCGTCCAGCTGCCTTTCGACATAACTTGTGTTCGAATTTATATGGGGGCTGCCCAATGGCGTTGACGTGTTTTTCTCTGGTGACAAGGTGATAAGTTGCTGGAATAGGTCAGGGGATATGCTCATGTCCCGGGACATGTGTCGGGTGAACCGGTACGGAGTTATGAAGGATGAGGAATTGGGTAAAGAGAAGTCATGATCCTTGTATTTTTTCTTTTTCTTCTTCTTGGGCGCTGGGGTTCCTGCTTTGCTACTGGCAAACGAGGAGTCTAATGCCAGGGCCAGGCTGCTGTTGTTGGAAGGTATGCCGCTCATGTGTAAGATCAGGTCCTCGCTGGTGTTGAGGTCAGAGCTCTCGATGGAAGTTTGAGTCGTCTCGGAGACCTCATAGTGCTCTCCGCTCTTGGTGAGTTTCATCTTGAACGCTTTCCTCCTCTGCCGCCTCTTGCTATCAATAATATTTCCTCTGTCGATGTTCACAGTTCTACTTGAGATTCGTGGGATGTTAACCTCGTTTGCCGGTACCGGATTCCCCTCCTTCTCGGAGATCTTCCGCTGTCCGTGCAGGCGTCTCATGATCTTGAAGTCGCCCGGTATCTCAATCTCCGTCTGCTTGTGTGTGACCGTGTTCTCCAAGACGGGCTTAGGTGGTGCTGGTGTAGAGACTGTACAAGCCCCTGGACCCTTGCTGACCGGGGAGAGGTACATGTCAATCTTCTGCTGTCGGCGTCTTTCGGGAGTTTGAGACTGCTTAACTGGCGATCCCCTGGTGGCCATCCTAGAACTTGATTCCTTCGCCTCGCTGCCACTTCCACTCGCTTCCGACAGCTTTCTCGTCTTTTCACTTGGTATATTCTCCATATTTTTCAAGGGCATGGGTTCTGCCGCAAGTGCCTTATTCTTCAATGACTTTGAGGGGGAAAGAAAATCCGAATCGTCGTCAAAAATCCGCTTCTGCATGTTGTCCTCGTCCCACTCGGCATAGTCAAAGCTCTCCTCTTCGTTACTGCTCAATTCACACAAGGACGTCAGAAGCTTCTTGCACGATCTCTGACTTCTGTTTGAGGTGTGTTCCTTTTCCCTCGAATTCGCCCGTAAGCTTATTGTTCTCTCGGACAATCTCCTCTTAGGTTTACTCCCGTTGCTGTTAAGTATCCTGATGTTTTCCTGATCGTCTCCGTTGCTTTCTTCGCCCTCGCTTGCGTCCTCGTACCCGAGCTTTCGTTTCGGGTTGGGACATGGACGTTTTGCTCCCCTCCCGGTTAAATTGCGAATACTACTTCTGCTATCAGGTCTCTCAGGCATGTTCGAGTCTTTGGTAGTCGCTCGTTGCTTCCTCGGTGATCTTCTTTTACTTACATTAGTCCTTTCTTCACCTTCTGTATCACCGTCTTCCACTTTTCTTTCGTTCGGACCACTCCTTCTTTGGCGGTCATTCACATTTTTGTCTCTGGCTGACGCTCGCTGATTTCTTGATCTTCTGCCAGATTTGGAGATGATTATTTCTTCTTCTTCTTCAACTGTATCATCATCATCATCATCATCGTCATTATCATCATCATCATCATCATCTGTTTCTATTTCCTTCTTGCTTGAACTTGCACTATTCCTGGTTTCACGCACAATTTGATTTCTCATGGCTATTTGCTGATTTGTCGACAATCTTTGACCAACTTTAGAACCTTGTTTATCTTCTTCATAATAATCATCATCATCATCATCATCATCATCATCATCATCATCACTCATGATGGAACTCACACCGCTGGTATTTCTTTGACACACATTTCTGTTTTGTGCGATAGTTTGACAATTCCTTAATGATCGTCTTCCAGCATTCAAGATGTCTCCCTCTTGTATGGTATCTATTTTAGGATCATCTTCATATTTAAGTTCGCTATCACCTGAACTAGTATCACTCGTCCTCTTTCTACTCTCGCGCACACTTCTGTTTCCGGCTACTGCTCGCTGATTTCTTGTGGATTTTCTCCCAGCATTCAAAATCTCTCTCTCTTCTTCCTCCTCTTCAGTTTTAAGTTCACTGTCACCTGAACTGGTATAACTTTTCTTTTTACGACTTTCACGCACACTCCTATTTCCGGCTACTGTTCGTTGATTCAAAATTGCAATCAAAATTTCTCTTTCTTCGAGTGAATCCATTTCAGACTCATCCTCTTCAGATTTATGTTCACTGTCACCTGAAGTAGTATCACTTTTCCTTTTTCCTCTTTCACTCTTGTTTCCGGCCACTGCTCGTTGATTTCTTGACGACCTTCTCCCAGCTTTCAAAACTTTTCCTACTTCTAGCCTATCCATTTCAGCATCATCTTCAAATTTAAGTTCGTTGCTATCTGAACATGTATAACTTTTCCTTTTTCCTCTTTCACTCGTGTTTCCGGCTACTGCTCGTTGATTTTGTGGCGATCTTCTCCCAGTATTAAAGCTTACTTCTTCTTCTTCTACTGTATCTTCTTCTTCCACTGTATCTTCTTCCACTGTATCTTCTTCTACTGTATCTTCTTCTACTGTATCATCATCTTCATCGTCATCGTCGTCGTCGTCGTCGTCGTCGTCATTTTCTTCAGGTATGATTTTGATGACGCTCTTTCTTCTACTTACCGGTATTGGTCTCTGGTTTCTTAGCGATCTCCTCCTTCCAGCTTTAGTTTCTTCTTCTCCTTCTTCTGCTTGACTATCTTCATCATACTCTGTACTGTCACTCTCCTCACTCTCTTGGGTCTTCTTCTTCTTCTTCTTCTTTTTTGAGCGCGTTGCCTCCTCCTTGTCGTAAATTATATCAATATCATCCGTAGACGAACCCCGGCGTTCTTGGATGTCCTTTTTCGCATTTGATTTGCTCTTCTCGACCTTGGATGTTTTTGCTTTTGGAGAAGTTTCTGGACAAGTATTTAATGTTCTTGACTTTGATTTATTAGCTACATAAGTATGTACCTGAGTATATACAATACTAGTCTTGTTGATGGATGTGTGTGCTTCAGAAGGCAATACTTCACTTTTGGCTTCCTTTTTCTTGGATACTTCAGCTTTAGCTAAATTTTCCGGTGATATACATGATTTGGGTACATTTTCCGGGGTTAAATATGTTTTGGGTGCATTTTCCGGGGTTAAATATGTTTTGGTTACATTTTTTGGGTATAAACTTGTTTTGGGTACATTTTCTGGTGATAAATATGTCCCCAGTACAATTTCCTGAACTTTCTCACTGCTCACACTTCTGGATCTGGCTCTAGGTGACTCGATCTTGCCCTCATCTTTTACAGGCTTCCTCGGGCCCTCCTCTCGCCGGATCTTAGCACGCGACGACACCACAGTCTCCTCAGATTTTCTTTTGTTTCTCTGTTTAGGTGGCGATTCTTCGGTGGCGGCTGGTTGGGATGAGGATATTTTGGTAGGCAAAGGTGGCTTGACAGGTTGAGATGAGGATTTTTTGGTAGGAGAAGAAGGCTGGACAGGTCGAGATGAGGACTTTTTGGTAGGAGAAGAAGGCTGGACAGGGTGAGATGAGGATTTTTTGGTAGGAGAAGAAGGCTGGACAGGTTGAGATGAGGATTTTTTGATAGAAGGCTGGACAGGTTGAGATGAGGATTTTTTGGTAGGAGAAGGCGGCTTGACAGGTTGAGATAAGGATTTTTTGGTAGAAGGCGGCTTGACAGGTTGAGATGAGGCTTTTATTGGCCGAGATGATGACTTTTTGGTTGGAGATAATGGCTCAACAGGTTGAGAGGACGATTTTTTGGTCGGCGATACAGACTTTAAGGGCTTAAATGAAGACTTTATGGGTTGAGATGAAGGCTTTTTGGTTGGGGATGAAAGCCTGACGGGTGGAGATACAGGCTCGATTGGTTGAGAGGACGATTTTTTGGTCGGCGATACGGACTTTATGGGCTTAGATGAAGACTTTATGGGTTGAGATGAAGGCTTTTTGGTTGGAGATGAAAGATTGACGGGAGGAGATACAGGCTTGATTGGTCGAGAGGACGATTTTTTGGTCGGCGATACAGACTTTACGGGCTTAGATGAAGGCTTTTTGGCTGAAGATGAAGGCGTTTTGGTTGGAGATGAACGCGTTTTGGTTGGAGATGAAGGCGTTTTGGTTGGAGATGAAGGCGTTTTGGTTGGAGATGAAGGCTTTTTGGTTGGAGATGAAAGCTTGACGGGAGATGAGGATTTTTTGGTTGGCGATGATTTAGACTGTTGAGATGAAGACATTGAATTTTTGGATAGCACTGAAGGCTTTAAGGGTTGTGATGAGGATTTTGGGGGTTGAGATTGAGATGTTAAATGTTTGTTTGGAGATAAAGGCTTTATGGATTGAGAGCAGAATTTTTTAGACTTTGATGGTTTAGATGTCGACTTTTTGGGCTCGGGCGAGGATTTCTTGGTTTGGGAAGAGCTCATGGGGGTTTCGGACGTTTCGGCTTTCGTTTCGGAGATCTTCTTGTCCTTTTCTCTATCTTTGGGTGGTTCGGATTTGAGTTTGCCGGGAAGTTCGGATTTCCCTGACGCGTTCTTCTGCTCGGTTTTGGTCGCCTGTTTCTTTGTGTCCGGAACAGCAGAAGGTTTATCCTTTATTTTTGCTTTCTTCTCTTCTTCCTTCTTGGGCGATAGTTCAGCCTCACTGTGGTCTGTTTTGTCAGCTCTCTTTTCCCGCGACATTGGTTTTATTTTCTCACCTTGTTTCTCCTGCGATTCTATTCTTTCATCTTGTTTTTCCTGCGATTTTCTTTTCTTATCTTGTTTTCCCTGAGATTCTGTTTCTATTTTCCTTGCTTTTCCCTGAGATTTTGTTTCTATTTTCCTTGCTTTTCCCTGAGATTCTGTTTCTATTTTCCCTCCTGCTGCATTTACCTGTGATTCTTGTTCAGTTTTGTCCTGTTGTCTCTGTGATTTCAGTCTTAGTTTGTCATCTTCTTTTTCCTCTACTTCAGCTATTTTGTCATTTTGTTCTTCTGGTATATCTAGTTCTTCCTCTTCATCATCCATAGTGCTTATATCCACACCATCACTATCATCATCTTCACACTGTTCTTCATTTAGTAGGTCGTTCTTTTCACTCGCTGTTCGTTCTTCAATCACGGGCATATCTTCCTCTGCATCAATAGTCTTTCTGGTGTTCTCTGTTTTAGTTGGCTCTCTCTCTTCTCTCTTAGCTCTCTCTTTATCAGCAGTTTTTCTTACTTCTATTTCCCCTTCCTTCTTTTCCTTGTCCTCTGCATCTTCACCAATCTCTCTTGCTCCCTCTCCGTCCTGCGTTTTTCTTACTGCACTCACATCTTCATTGTCTGCAGTTTCTTCGGCCTCTTTAAATACCGGCTCATAGTGTTCATGGTCTTCATAATTTTCCTCCATACCTACGACATTCGGTAAACTCTCGCTGACATCTGAATTTTGTCTCTCCAAGTACTCTTTTACCGAAGGGTCAAGTGGGATCTCGGGACTTAGCGATCTTTCGCAACAATCACTTAGAAGACTAATCTTTTCCGGCGTAGATGGTTCAGAAAATTCATTAGGTACTGCACAGACTGATGGTTCGGAGAATTCGTTAGGTACCGCACAGACTGACGGTTCTTCTCCTTCGGGTGGGAAAATATCAGTGTAGTTTTCGGAAAAGATGTTAGATTCCATAACTACTGTTGATTCTTCTCCCTCGGGTAGTAAATTGTTGCAGCTTAGTTGAACTTCAAGAATTGCTGGGTTGGATTCGATATCTATGAGCTCTTGGGAGATGGCGAGGGTGTTTAAAATTCCGTCCATTTCAAAATCGCTGCGTTCTGAGCTTCCGATACTTTGCTTCTCGGGCAGGAACGCGGATGGGTCGTCATTCTCCTCGGGGCTAACTGGGCAGGAGTCGTTATTGAGGGGCTCCTGGGATATAGCTAGTGGGTCCAAAATTCTGTTCAAATCTGGATCCAAAATTATGTTAGTATCTGTGTTCAAAATTTGGTTCATGTCTAAGTTGGGGAATTCCTCGGACTCACTGGCTGGATTCATTACAAGGCCTGGTTCAATGTTTTGGTCGCAGCCAAACATGAGCGCACTGACCATCTCGATATCCTCAGGGGGTATGCTGGGGATAATCTCTGTGGCATCCGTGTCTTGTGTTGGGTATTCTTCGTCATCTGAGTCGTTTTTCTCAAGGCTCTCCTCGGCTAAGTCTGTGATGGGGTGGGATTTAAAGGGTGACTGGTTAGGCATTAAAGACTTTAGTGGAGTCCTTGGTAGCTTCTTCGAGGGGGACACTAGTTCGATCTCTGTCTCGGCGAAGAACACAGCGCTGTCGACCTTAACTGGGGAATTTATATTTTTCCTCGGAGTTGTCATCTCTGGAACAACTTCTGACTTATCATCAAAGCTCAGTTTGCCGGAGATTCGTCTAGAAGGCGTGGAAGGAGCTTGACTGGATAGTCTTCTTAGAGGTGTGGAAGGGGCCGACTTGAGTGGGGTACTGTTCCCATCTCGTACCAAGGGGGCCATGCCATCGGGACTTCGGAAGGAGCTCCTCTTAGTTGGGGTCTTTCCAGGGGTCTTTAGGATGCTCTTTGGGGTTCTGGGAGTGCCACAACTGTCTTTATTTGGGGTCTTTAATATGCTCCTTGGGGTGCGTGACATGGCACAAGTAGCTTTATTGACCGGTGTCTGGGGTAATTTTGGTACCGAAGCTTTACTTGGGGTTAGGGTAAAGTTGAACTGGACCCTCTTGCTTGGTGTCATGGCAGTTAACATCCGTGAACGTGAAGGTGTTCGTGGACTCTGACTTATACGATCGGGGCCGTTCTCCTTAAACTCTGGGGATGTAAAGCCGCTAAAATCAAAATCTTTTTCGTTTGACGACTTTGGGGCTGGTGATTTATCAAATGTGAGCTTGGACGGAGTGCCCAGGGAGAGATTCCCACGTAGTCTCTTAACCGGAGTCCGTGTGTGGTTGTCAGAGCTTTGGGGGGAGCCAAAGGTTGGTACTTTAGGCTTAATACTACTTCTCCTGCTCATAAATGCACTATCATCATCATCATCATCAGTATTATCTCGGGTTTTAACCCCATTAGTATCACTACTTCTGGTTGGAGAATGTTTATCCTTTTGCTTCACGGGGGTAATATTATTATCATTAAGTGCCGCACTTCTAACATCACCGTTATTATTCTCCCGGTCGTCACTTGCGTCATTAAAGTTATCATTATCATCATCACAACCAAAGTCCAACGTCTTCTTCTCGGGGATGGACGAATCATTTAATCCAGCTGTGTTACTCCGATCTAACCGTGACGAAGCGGACGAATTAATGATCTCCGAGAACAAAAAACTGGCATCCCCGACTGCCGTGGAGTGTGGCGTGGATTGTGAGGTTGAGCGCTGAGGGTCGGAGGTGCTGCGGAGGTGATCAGCCAACAGTTGGGTGCGGGCGCGCTCCCAGTTACGAGAGCGGCCCCCAGAGTAGAAGGAGTTGCGACGGGTGATGGTGAGGCTGGCTCGCAGACGACGTGGGGTGGTTTTACTTACACCTGAAAATAACAAAAAATCAGAAAAACTATGAGAAAAAATACAACAAAAGATAATTGTTGATGGTTTAACATACACCGGAAAATAACAAAACATCAGAAAAACACAAAGAGAAAACAGAACAACAAGATAATTGTTGGTGGTTTTACATACACCGGAAAATAACAAAAAATCAGAAAACAAAGGGAGAACAAAACATTATAAAGGATAATATAGTGATGGAAATTCACAATGTTGTAACAACTTGAATTACATATATACAATCTGGTCTGCTCTCTTCAGTAATTTGCACCTATCTCCACACATCTCTCTCACTTCACCAACTATCTCTACATATCTCTCTCACTTCACCAACTATCTCTACATATCTCTCTCACTTCACCAACTATATCTACATATCTCTCTCACTTCACCAACTATCTCTACATCTCTCTCACTTCACCAACTATCTCTACATATCTCTCTCACTTCACCAACTATCTCTACATCTCTCTCACTTCACCAACTATCTCTACATATCTCTCTCACTTCACCAACTATCTCTACATATCTCTCACTTCACCAACTATCTCTACATATCTCTCTCACTTCTTTATTTATCTCCACACATCTCTCTCACTTCACCAACTATCTCTACACATCTCTCTCACTTCACCAACTATCTCTACATATCTCTCACTTCTTTATTTATCTCCACACATCTCTCTCACTTCACCAACTATCTCTACACATCTCTCTCACTTCACCAACTATCTCTACATATCTCTCTCACTTCACCAACTATCTCTACATATCTCTCTCACTTCACCAACTATATCTACATATCTCTCTCACTTCACCAACTATCTCTACATCTCTCTCACTTCACCAACTATCTCTACATATCTCTCTCACTTCACCAACTATCTCTACATCTCTCTCACTTCACCAACTATCTCTACATATCTCTCTCACTTCACCAACTATCTCTACATATCTCTCACTTCACCAACTATCTCTACATATCTCTCTCACTTCTTTATTTATCTCCACACATCTCTCTCACTTCACCAACTATCTCTACACATCTCTCTCACTTCACCAACTATCTCTACATATCTCTCTCACTTCTTTATTTATCTCCACACATCTCTCTCACTTCACCAACTATCTCTACACATCTCTCTCACTTCACCAACTATCTCTACATATCTCTCTCACTTCACCAACTATCTCTACATATCTCTCTCACTTCACCAACTATCTCTACATATCTCTTTCACTTCACCAACTATCTCTACATATCTCTCTCACTTCACCAACTATCTCTACATATCTCTTTCACTTCACCAACTATCTCTACATATCTCTCACTTCACCAACTATCTCTACATATCTCTCACTTCACCAACTATCTCTACATATTTCTCTCACTTCACCAACTATCTCTACATATCTCTCTTACTTCACCAACTATCTCTACATATCTCTCACTTCACCAACTATCTCTACATATCTCTCACTTCACCAACTATCTCTACATATCTCTCTCACTTCACCAACTATCTCTACATATCTCTCTCACTTCACCAACTATCTCTACATATCTCTCACTTCACCAACTATCTCTACACATTTCTCTCACTTCACCAACTATCTCTCTACACATCTCTTTCACTTATCTATCACCACACATCTCTCTCACTTCTCCATATCTCACCCTGTTGTACGTACCAAACACCAATTATTATTCTCACATAAGGTGGTGTCACACGAGCACATTTTCCAGCAATTTTCGATGAGCAAGTCTCACGTCCTAAATGGCAGCTTTCCAGGCGGCCCTGTTGTCAAGTTCTTTATTTTGAGATAGGACTGGAGTACCTGATCCCACGTCATTCTAGGTCTACCCCTACGCGCAGCTCCACCCAGGTTCACAGTCCGGCATTTCTTCAACCAGTTCTGATCATCCATTCTCTCCACGTGTCCAAACCAACCAAGTCGGCTCGTGCGTATCACTTCACTGACACTCCTAATGCCCAGACGCCTTCTGAATTCCTCGCTCGACACCCCGTCCCTGAGGTTAATCCCACATATCCATCTCACCATTCTCTTTTCATTCCATAATAAATACCACATAGCTCTATTGCATAATCTATCTATTTACTCAGGCCCAACCCCCACTTTTCTTATTTTTTATTTTATTATTTTATTTTATTTTATTATATATATTTTTTTGTTTTGGGGGGAGGGGGGACTCAAGACAGAGCAAGAATAGGGACAACACAAAACACAACAGAAAACAACGAACACACAAAAACAAAACACAAATTCACACCACAGGTCTAGCTCTGCATAATACTCACGTTTAACATCCGGACTCTCGACGATGCGCGTGGTGCCGGTGCTCTTGAGGACGCGGTGACGGTTAAAGATGGTCAGACCAACTTTCTCTCCCGGCGTCTCAGGAATTATTAACTCTCCTGAAATACATAACCTCATTCTTAGTTAAGGGTATTTTTTTCTCGACCCCCTTTTATCTCGTGTTTAGCCCCATTAGTTTAATAATAATAATAATAAGCATGTTACTTATTTCTCATAAGCGCCAATTTTTCCGAAGAATTCACTAGCGCTCGAAAAGAGAAAGAAAAAAGAACAAAATCAATGCATCAAAAGAAGGCTTATATACAACACACATTTAACAATCACTAGCAGTGGCAAAATAGCCTAAACTCTATAGCCATCTGTCATGACACCTCTCTCAAGATCATAGCTTCTCTCAAAGAGGAAAGTCTTAAGCTGTCTCTTGAAGCATTCAACAGAACTCAGTTGTCTCATGGACAGCGGCAACCTGTTATACAACCTCGGAGCCATGTAGGAGAATGACCTCTCAAAGAAAGAAGACTGCTGGAAAGCCCTTGGTTCATCAAGACGAAAAGGGTCATTGTCATGACGCACAACTACACCATGGTGTGCCGGTGGGCGCCTGAGCAGCTCCACAAGGTACCTAGGCTTACCAAATTTGAGAACCTTAAAAGTCACCAAACACAACTTAAATTCTATTCTTGCTCTTACTGGCAGCCAGTGCAGTTCTATGTGAAGAGATGTAGTAGGAGTTCTAGGTGTAACACCAAAAATTAGTCTTGCGGCCCTGTTAAGAACAGACTGAACTTTCTTCAAAATATAATTTGGAAGACCCACCAACAGGGCATTGCAATAATCAACACGAGAGAAGACCAATGAGTGAACCAACGTCAGGAGGCAACGTCTGGTTATAAACGGCTTCACCAAATAGAGATTTCTGATGTGCAAGTAACAACTTTTAACTATCTGGTTTACATGCTCTTTGAAATCTAATCGGGAGTTCACATATACACCCAGATTTCGAACAGAGTTGGCCGGTCGCAGCTGAGATCCACCCACATTGATGGAGAGGGCACCTACTATATCATCAGCTCTTCTATTTCCTCGGATGATGAGAATATCAGTTTTACCATCATTTAGTTTAAGTTTTCTCGCTCTCATCCACTTCTTGATATCAGACATCAACAATTCCATCTTACTCCGTATATCAACTATATTTGTGATTCTCACATAAATCTGGGTGTCATCTGCATAAAAGTGAAAGGTGACATTATGTGCACGAAGCAGAAGAGACAAACTGCTAATATAAATTATAAATAGGATAGGACCTAAAACTGATCCCTGCGGAACACCATACTGCAGGGGTGTCGAGTCCGAGACCACTTGATTTACCATCACACTCTGGGATCTACCTGACAAGTACGACCCAAGAAGCAAGAGAGCGGAGTCACGCACACCACAATCATAAAGATCACTCAATAACAACTCGTGATCCACTGTGTCAAAGGCCGCAGAGAGATCAAGCAAGACCAATAGTGAGGCCACACCATTGCAAATGTTCTCAACTAGATCATTATGTACTCTAATCAATGCTGTTTCAGTTGAATGATGCTGTCGGTAAGCAGCCTTAGTATTTTTTTCTCGACCCCCTTTTATCTCGTGTTTAGCCCCATTAGTTTGGCAATTTTAAGACCTTTCGCCCCATTTTTTATCAATGTTAAGACCTTTTGTGCCATTTAGGTGCAAACAAAATTCCTGGCGAGCGGTAGCAAACCCGCAATTTAGGAGGAACTGACCTTTGGCCGGGACATTTCTCTACCAAAAAATATACAAATTTATCTCGAAAGGGGGTATTGGGCTTTTTTATTTAAGCTTAATGATGGTCTATTGCTGATCTTACTATAATAAACCTTGACTTAACCTTTAAAATGCTAGTATCCTTCCCGTGGTCCAATATACAGTAGAGGGCTGCAAGTATCCTATCCATAGACAGAAACTTCAAACAAGCATAAACACCGCGCCAGTGTGGACACGGGGCCCTCATACTTTGGTGGCGTGTAGTGACACTAGGCAGCTCAAGCTTCAACACACCAAGAATCACCCAGACAGATCAGTTACCTGGCAGATATCGAGGAGAGATGTACTGCACTGTCCGGCGATGGCCATGAGATGGGAGAGTTGACGGAATGAGGACGATCACAGGTGGGGGACCACGAGGGGGAAAACAGTTGTGGTTTGGAGGACGTGCTTTCGTACACAATGTGCACTCCCTCTCAGCCCCATGCCAGCGCCAGAGCCACACACAACTGCCCAAGCACTCCTCAGTAGCAGGACGTGCGGGGCCGAGAGAAAGGAGGACGACACACACCACAGACTCTCATCTTTCCTTCCCTTCTCGTTCTTCTTCCACCACAAGTCCTTCTCACACTGCATATTGATACCCTTCTCTTTCACATATTTCTGCTTTATATCAAGCTGCAATCACATTCCTATACCTTCAACACATCCTCCCCTACATTATAATACTCCGTAGGCAGCATATGTACCTCAGAAAAACATTGTAATGAGGTGCTATAAAGCATATCATTTAAAATGTAAAACTTACTAAACAAACCAAAACTTGGAGAAAGACAATATAAAGGCAAAATAACTTATAAAAATCGCTATGTGGAAATAACGCTTACTAAAATAAAATAACACAATCCACCACATAGGGTGTACATTACTATAAAGCTTATACTGTAAGCAGATCTTTAGGGATGTGCTTATGCGGGCCAACCACACAACTTCTGGCCACTGCCTCGGGAAAACCAGATTGTCTAGGGTGGTCAAATTTACACGGTAGATGCGGACTTCCATTTCAAGGACGTTTATGGTTATTTCACTCAATTCAGTAATCTCTATCAAAATTGTCAATCTGCTGCATAAGGCATATCCCTTTCCATACCTATTAACGCAGTTTACGAGTTAACATCGTTTAGAGCAATTTTCTCTGGCCTAGCTATAATGAATAGAATAATTTTAATTAAGAATATTAGCACCTACCTTTCTTATACTTAGGTGTTCTATGACCACGTCCCCCTGCCAGCGACCCCTTCACCGGCGTCTTGTGAGGTATGGTGGTGGCCAGTAGTGTTGCCTTCCTTGGAGTCTTACTCTTGCTGTTCTTCTTTGTGTTGACGGGGCTGCGACGCTTCTTCTTATTCTTCTTTCTCTTGGCGTCGGTCTCGGAGACGCCGCTCACTGTTTGGGAACGCTGGAGTTTGGGTTTTGAGGACGTTCCACCGCCGCCGCCGCCAAGGTCGAATAGGTTGCGTCGCGCTTTCTCAATGTTTCCACCACGCACCTCTGGGAATAATTGACATAAGTAAATAAAAAATAAACTACTTCTCAACTTTGCTCTGAGTATAGTCAAAGCCAAGGCTATTGAAAATTTGAATTACTGACGTTTATTTAAATAAATCATGAACTCTGTGACAGCTTTGAAATATCCCACCCATAAATATAATCCTGATATGATCAATTTCCAAACTACTACAGTACTACCAAAGAGACTACCTCCAAAATTAACCAGGCAAGGAACACATGTTAGCAGAGGATCTGCTCAAAATCCACAAAACAAATCAATAATCTGTTTTAAAAAGCTTTGATGTATGTACCGGTATGCATGTTTGAGCAAAGATCACCAGAAGTGGCACTTTTGGTAGTTGAAACAGAAAGAGTAATCACCAACTACAACAAAGCAGTTATGTGGTAGTCCCCCATGGCTGGCTGGCTGGCTGGCTCGCCTCGCCTCCCCCCCCCCCCCCCCAACTATGTATCGGGAAATTTGCTGCCAAGAGATTCAGTTTATCATCAGGTGGAAACAAATTGACTATAGTGAAATCCTCAAGCTAAACAGGTGCATAATAAACACCCAAAGAATAAGATGATCCTTTACCAGAAATTTGAATAGAAAAAGTTGCTGATTAAAGTAAAACAAGTAGTTTTTTAACCCTTTGAGTACTGTACCAGCGACGTGCGAAATATTTTATTTTAGCTATATTTAGACGATATTATGCAGGTTAGGAAGGATCTGTGGTAGTTAAAAGGGTTGGTTGAGAATGTATGAAGCCTTATTTTTGCTAGAGGTTCTTCCTAAGCTGAATAAAATTGTCTAATAGTTGCCAGAATACGATGAAAAATAGGTCACTGTTACTGTACGGGATAACTAACCTTTGCCAATAGGTGCCTGAGTGGTGGTCTGTGCTTCAGTTTGTCGTTGTGTGCGAGGCTGTTCACTCTTGGTGCGAGTCAGGGTACGGGCGCGGGTGATCTTGGGGACCACAATGCTGCGTTTACTGGCTTCCTTCAGTGTGGGGGGTAGGGCTGGTGGGGGGCGGCGACCCTCACCCCTCGACCGGCCTGACCCGGGGTTTTCCGACCCACCACCACTGTCGAAGCTCACTACCGAATGGGTCTGAGGAGAAAACGGTGGCGATATCAATTTTACATTTATACAACTTCAAAACACATACACTTAAAATATTGGGTGTTCCATAAGATGTATGGTTTCAGTCTTACTTACCAATGAAGGCATTTTAGGCTGCACTGTTCTGTTCTGCCCCACTTAAATTAAAATGGTAAAACTTGTAAAACAAACAAAACCAGAAACAGCACTACCTTATGAGAAATAAGTAACATGCTTCTTCTTCTTATTATTATTATTCTTATTCTTATTATTATTAATTACCTGTCTATAATGACAAACAAAGAAATAAAATCACTATGTGGATATAACGTATTGAAGATTTAGCAAAACAATTAAAAACATAAAACTTGTCAACAAATTTACAACCGCAGGCCATAGCTCGGTTGGCAAGCACTCGCCTACAAACTGTGGGTTGGAGTCTCAGGCCAGCTGGTGTGCTATTTTGCAGACAACAGTGCAGTCTAGCAATCTGTGGTAACTGTTCACTGAAATCCCTGATCATCAGAGCACTCACCTTACCCCAGCTATAGGGCAGGGAGTGTATGGTGGTAAAAACTGCATCATCTGCATCAATACTGCATATACTGTATACAATTCCAGGGATGACTATTATTCCTAGTGTCTAATTATCTTCAGTTTAGAAAGAATCTTTTAAAAAGAACGGTGGTTTGTGTTTAAACACCACAGAAGTGACTACAACGCCCTTGTACTTCTGGCCACATGCATTGATATAATAATGTTCTATGTGGACTAACCTGTGATTTAACCGAGCTTGGTCTAAAGTCCGGTACCGAGGCAATATCTCCGGTGATGGCTCTCAGGGGTCCGGGTAGTGGTTGGTTTAGTTCCTCATAAATCTCCACCAATGCTTCTCCAAGAGTATCTGTGTAGCTGGAATGGATAGCAAATACATTAACAAATTATAATGAAAAACGTGCAAATACAGAATACATGTACAAAAACTTTCATACAGAATTTAGTAGAATTGACCAGAACGTCCCGGACTTCCCAAATTGACAAATTCCTTGAACATGACGATAGTGCGTTGTTATATGTGCTATTAGTATGCTTGGGAAACAGATTAGAGGTGAATTACACAAAGATAATAAAAAAGTGAGATAAGTTATCTAGCAGAACGTTAAATGCTCTAGTAATACAGTACACCATTATCGGAATATCCTTAAATTTGCCCCTAACATATAAAATAAATTGGGTCAAGTTAAAGGCAAATTTCTGTTGCCTGACAACTATCGGGATTTATGACGTCATCACAATACTGGAAGGCGGGAACTTTGCAAGACAGTCAACTATCAGACGCCGCCAGATATTAAACTGTTTAATATTTGTTTTCTTTACTGACGTAAGTTTACTTTATTATACACAAACCTGAGCATCCTTAATATGTTTTGATGCATACAAAATATACATCTTACGAGGTATGCAGCTATGTAATTCACCTTTAACTTGCTCATGTTGTGATGTAGCCTACACCCTATGTGGTGTTGTGATGTAGCCTACACCCTATGTGGTGTTGTGATGTAGCCTACACCCTATGTGGTGTTGTGATGTAGCCTACACCCTATGTTGTGATGTAGCCTACACCCTATGTGGTGTTGTGATGTAGCCTACACCCTATGTGGTGTTGTGATGTAGCCTACACCCTATGTGGTGTTGTGATGTAGCCTACACCCTATGTGGTGTTGTGATGTAGCCTACACCCTATGTGGTGTATTTGTGTTCTTTTATTTCAAAATTATATTTTGCTAAAGCGTTATTTCCACATAGCGATTTTGAAAAGTTCTTTTGTCTTTATATTGTGTCGTCCCTGTTTTGGTTTGTTTAGTTTGCAAGTTTTACATTATAAAATAAACAAACCAAAACAGGGACGACACAATATAAAGACAAAAGAACTATCAAAATCACTATGTGGAAATAACAATTTAGCAAAATACACAGAGAGCAACTGCAGCATACTAAATTGAAGGAGGTAACTCTGAATACTAACTTATCAAGGACGGTGTGTTGGAGGAAGGCGGCCATTTTAGAAGGGTGGTGCCTGAGAGAGATGGTGCGTAGTAATCTAATGGTCTCATCCAGGTGATACTCTCTTATGCTGTTGGTACCACCACCATCATCACATTGAGCATCTTCATCTTCATCAGGCTTACTGGATGATGAATAACCTGCAGCATAGAGATTATTACATATTATAATGTAAAACTTGCAAAATAAACAAACCAAAACTTTGACGAACACAGTAAAAAGACAAAACAACTTATCAAAATTGCTATGTGGAAACAACGCTTAAGCAAAATAATACTACTTTATAAATATATGTATGAATAAATGAATGAATAAATAAAAGATATAAATATTAATAATAAATAAATTAATATTTTAGATATACAGTATAAATAAAAATAAATATTATTAGATATTAATTAGATATAAATGCGCGGAATTTGGGTGTGAGTATCCTAGGTTTGAGTCTTTGGAGTGCCACATGTAATTGTTGATTTGGGTGCGAGTATCCTAGGTTCGAGTCTTTGGAGTGCCACATGTAATTGTTGATTTGGGTGTGAGTATCCTAGGTTCGAGTCTTTGGAGTGCCACATGTAATTGTTGATTTGGGTGTGAGTATCCTAGGTTCGAGTCTTTGGAGTGCCACATGTAATTGTTGATTTGGGTGTGAGTATCCTAGGTTGGAGTCCTTGGAGTGCCATGTGTATATGTTGATTTGGGTGTGAGTATCCTAGGTTGGAGTCCTTGGAGTGCCATGTGTATATGTTGATTTCATTAATTGAGTCAATTGAGTTTAGAAATAAATTTGCTTGGTGAAAAAATATGAATTACAGTATAATGAAAAACTTGCAAACTAAACAAACAAAAACTGGGACGACACAATATGAAGCCAAAAGAACTTATCAAAATCGCTATGTGGATATAACGCTTTAGTAAAATTTTGAAATAAAAGAACACAAAACCACCACATAGGGTGTACATCACTACATGAGCAAATTAATCTGTTTCCCAAGCAAATTAATCGCACACATAACAACGCTCTCTCGTCTATCTTGATAGCGTAATGGTTAGTGCGCGGAATTTGGGTGTACGTATCCTAGGTTCGAATCCTTGGAGTACCACATGTATTCATTGTTTCATTAATTAGCTTTATTTGTAAGTTGATTAGTGGGTTGGTGATAATATAACATTAAGGAACACCCCGTTCTTAACATTAATCCTCCTTTACAAACCCCAATGCATTAGAATAAATTAATGAAAGCATATGATCCTCCCAGGATTCAAACTCGGGACACCACACCCAGAACATAAGCATCTAAACCATTACACTACCAACACTAATAATTGACCCCTTTACTAGTACAGTAGTCTGTCAGTAGTCCGTTTATTTTAAATTGGCCAGAATTTAACCTGTTCCGATCTTCATTAATCGGTTGCTAGAGCGTTTTTATAGCCAGTTATGTTGCTAATTATGAAAACTTGACAATAAAATGATGCAGAGACATGGTACTTTCTTGCATATCATTATATCTATCATTTCCACATAGCGATTTTGGTAAGTTCTTTTGCCTTTCTATTGTGTCGTCCCTGTTTTGGTTTGTATATTTTGCAAGTTTTACAATATATTTTGTTATCGAGAAATGAGCTGCTAAGGGAGTCATATTTTGCAAGTTTTACAATATACTGTACTTTGTTATCGAGAAATGAGCTGCTAAGGGAGTCATATTTTCGCCAAGTTAAAAAATAAATCTAGTACAGTTACGGTGACACTCCCACGAGAGGTAACCTTTCACACTTTCAGACAACAATACAGGTGGTCTCCCTCGATATACGATTGGGTTACGTTCCTGAAAACCCGATCTTAAATTGAAAAATCATATAGCAAACCCAAAATTAATGGGGTAAGGTTCTAGGACCAGCCAAAACCCAAACCTAAACACCTAAAAACCTATAATAATATCCTAAATTGGGGCAACGGATAGTGACGGATAGGTCCAGCATGTACGGTTGGATAAATAAGTTGTGTCGCCGCTGTCATTATGGTTTGCTCGCTGTGTGCTGTATTAATGTCTGTTAGATGTTGAATAGGGTGTGTAAAGATAGAAACATGTTTGTATATCTCACTCCAAACGATGAAATAAAGCTTAGATAGTGCTTAGCTTGAGTGCTGATACCAATTATTGATCAAAATAGACTAGTTGCCGCGAGATCACTTATTTGGCCGACTGTAGCCTACCTCTATTTCAGATTTGTTAAGAAAACTGAGGTAAAAGTACAGATTATTGCAATATACACTGCTCATAACTCTAAAAGGATTTCAGTAATTGAGCTGTTAGTAATTGAGACTGTCTTGATGGCGTAATGGTTAAGAGCGTGTAAGTTCTGTATGAGATATCCTCGGTTTGATTCTTGGGTGAATCTCATGCTTTCAATAATCTAATTTGTTGATTATTGGTGTTAAGAACGATGTTAAAAATATATACTACCATTTGGATAGTGTCATCCAGTTAACCTGACAAGCGCGATATAGACATAGGTGCTAGGGTAGTTATTTGTGCATTTCTAGCCCTGGATTCTGACAGAATTAGTTATATTTACAATATAAACCATTATTTGTTTTCGGTATGCTTTTATTTTACATATATGATGTATATATGAACCTTCAAGAGTGCTAAAATAAGTGGGAAAAGCATTTGGGTGGTGAAAAACGAAGATATTGGCCACCCGGTCATAATCTCAGGCGAGAGAGAGAGACAGGCAGCCCTCCCCTCTCGCTGTCTGGGAGTCAACTGAGACGAGCGAGGCGGTGTGTGCCGGTGTCTGGGTGTTGCATAACGATCTTTTATGCAACCCACTTGTGCTACATTATCGCGGGAGAGAAAAATAACCGATAAATGATGATAATAAGAGGAAAAATAGGTGATAATTGAGGAGGGGAGGGAGGGGGGAATAAGGTGGGGAAGGAGGGGAGGGGGGTGGGTGAGATTTACATGGATGAGTACTGGAGGGGAATTATCTCACCTAGAGACAAATTCCTTTGTTTTGATAGGCCCTTTTTTTTTATGGAAGGCTTTTTTTATGGTCCTGCTTCCGTGAGGCCTATCGCGTTCCCTATAGGAAGCCTTCCGTGAGGCCTATCGCGCTTGCCGGGTTAATAGGTGTACACAATTACAGTATGTCTGAACAATGATATTCAGTCTGAACATAGGCATCTTTACAGCAACCACAAGTCTAACAGTTTTGTCTGATTTGTTTGACGGCTAGATATGAACGCACAAATAAATTCAACCCACCAATTTACTTATAAATATACCTAATCAATTAAATTAATGAAACAATGAAGACATGTGGTACTCCATGGATTCGAACCTAAGATACTCAAACCGAAATTCTGCGCACTTAACCATTACGCTATCTAGACAGTTAAAGATTGATGCACAAGCCTACGATATATTATACACTCTCGAATACTGCATATCAATCTTAGCAAATACAAATCTCTGGTGTACTTACCAAGGACCCATAGTAACTCCAGATGTAGTAGTGTTTGTAGTTGACATAATCTGATGTGACTGTCTGGATCATTACTGTTGTTACTGTTTATGTCACTAACACTTTGTAACACACCACTACCCAACAGTCCGCGGAGACCCTCCTGTCGGCATAAAAGATTAACGTTAAGAATATAAACAACAAAACTTTGCATCTGGTGATGAGCTGGTCTATCAGAATGAGAGTTAAGCCATCTCTGCCATACCCATAGCTTACTCTGACTGTTGTTGTTGTTGTTGCTGTTCCTCAGGCTGTCTGGCCGAGCAGCCCCAAGATCCCGAGCAAGGCCAAGGCCATAACTGAGCGCCCCCACAGAACCCTCCCTGCTTACCACTAATAATGCCCAGGTGACCGAAGCCACTCAAAGGCGGGGAGCTGAGGAGGGTGCGGAAACGCCCGGGAAACAAAAGACCCACCCTGACTCTGACTGTTCCTTTTACTTATATATTTTCTAGATCTCAAGTGACGGCGTCTCTTCCGTGGATTGACCTCCCTACTGCCAACCATAGAAGTTGGCAGACTGGGAGCCAAAGCATCACATTTGTTCTTTGTCCCTCAGCTTTCCCTTCATAATTGCTGAGGAGCACAAGGTCCTTGGGTGGGTCTTCGGTATCCTGGGCGTTTCCGTGCCCTCCTCGGCTCCTCGCCTGTGAGTAACTTCGATCACCCAGGCTTTTTTAAGGTAGGCTGGGAGGGTTCTTTGGGGGCGCTCGGTTATGGCCTTGGCCTTGTTCGGGGCCTTAGGGCTGTTCGGCCAGACAGCCTGGGGAACAGCAACAACAACAACAACAACAACAAAACTTTGCATAATTATTAATTGTACAGTTACCTTATCGTGTGGATGATATTTAGTGGTTGTTGTTGTTGTTGATATTTAGTGGTTTGAGGGATCTCTTAATCTCATATAATGAATTTTGCCAGACCAGAAACAGTTTATAATGAAACAGACATAAATATCTACTGTATAGTCAATTCATTTTAGGTAGGCCAGAAATCTTGACCCATAACCTCTGTAACTTCAAAGGGGCTAGAGCAAATTGGTTGTAAATTTCCACATCAATTCCCTGGTTGACTCTTCCCAAATGGTGGATATATTATTAGCTTGATCACTCTCGTTGTTTTTGAGCTATTGAGGTTAGTGGTCAATATATTTAGTCTACCTATAATGAACAGGGTATAATATACAGTAAAGTACTATAGCCTACACACCAGCTCAGTGCTCAATAATTCTACTTAACCCTCTCCGACATATGACGCAATTTTGAGCCTATTGGGGATACTTTAAAGCCTTTGTTACCATCAGGGGTATTTAGAAACCTTTAGTTTAGTTACTTCAACCTCTGCAGTTGGCTTTGAGTTAGCTGTGTTGAGCCTATTGGGGATACTTTAAAGCCTTTGTTACCATCAGGGGTATTTAGAAACCTTTAGTTAAGTTACTTCAACCTCTGCAGTTGTCTTTGAGTTAGCTGTGGGCAGAACATTAATTTTGGACAGGTAATTATAAGAGTGAGAGATTTTGATAAGTTTTTTGCATTTATCTTGTATTGTCCCAGTTTTGCTTTGTTTATTTTGCAAGTTTTACATTATAATCTTATTGCTAATCTGGCAACCTCTGCGTCATAAATGCGTGAAAGGGTTAATCTCATGGTCATCTTAACCTTACATGACTAAACAAATGACCACTTGTGAGTTTCAGGCTATAAGGAAGTTGGAGCTGTAGACATCGATATTCAGCAGAATTACCAGCTATAATACGATTGTAATAAATTTATGAACGCATAATAAACAATTCAATATCATCTCTATCCATCAGAAACATACATTCTAGTATGTTTATTTCCAACTGACGGTCATTTGACTCTCATAGCAGCTGATTTCTCGATACTTGATAGAAATATACTATGTGAAATTACTTTATCTCTGTGTCATATCAACCCTTTCACGCACATATGACGCAGAGGTTGCTAGGTTAGCAATAAGAAATAGAGTTCTCTCACTCTTATAATTACCTCTCCAAAATTAGTTTTCTGCCCACAGCTAACTCAAAGACAACTGCAGAGGTTGAAGTAACTAAACTAAAGGTTTCTAAATACCCCTGATGGTAACAAAGGCTTTAAAGTATCCCCAATAGGCTCAAAATCGCGTCATAAACTAAAGGTTTCTAAATACCCCTGATGGTAACAAAGGCTTTAAAGTATCCCCAATAGGCTCAAAATCGCGTCATAAACTAAAGGTTTCTAAATACCCCTGATGGTAACAAAGGCTTTAAAGCATCCCCAATAGGCTCAAAATTGCGTCATAAACTAAAGGGTTCTAAATACCCCTGATGGTAACAAAGGCTTTAAAGTATCCCCAATAGGCTCAAAATCGCGTCATAAACTAAAGGTTTCTAAATACCCCTGATGGTAACAAAGGCTTTAAAGTATCCCCAATAGGCTCAAAATCGCGTCATAATGTATGTCGGAGAGGGTTAATGCAAAGTTTTCATAATTAATAACATATTCTGCCACATAATCTTCACAACAGCTGAGTAATCAAGATAGTGACATGCCAATTTACTGTCAGCTGAAATGAAACTGACTAGGCTATAGTAGTACATTTAACCCCTTCACCCCTTCATGTGGTGATGGGCTGGTCTATCAGAGTGAGAACTGAGCGACCTCTGCCATACCCATAGCTTAGTCTGACTGTTCCTTTTACTTATATATTTTCTAGATCTCAAGTGACGGCGTCTTCTCCGTGGATTGACCTCCCAATCTACCAAGATTGGAAGCCAAAGCGTCACATTTTTTTCCTTTGCCCCTCAACTTTCTCTTCATAATTGCTGAGGGGCTCAGGGCCCTGGGTGGGTCTTTGGTTTCCCGGGCGTTTCCGCACCCTCCTCAGCTCCCCGCCATGGAGTGGCTTCGGTCACCCAGGCTTTATTGTGGTCGGCAGGGAGGGTTCTGTGGGGGCGCTCGGTTATGGCCTTGGCCTTGCTCGGGGCCTTTGGGCTGTTCGGCCAGGCAGCTTGGGGAACAACAACAACAACAACCCCTTCACCCCCATGACGTCTTTTTAACTTTCATTCTGGCTAAAGATAGACGATTTTATACAGTTTCAAGACGACCTAGACGATTTTATACAGTTTCAAGACGACCTAGACGATTTTATAGTTTCAAGACGACCTAGACGATTTTATACAGTTTCAAGACGACCTAGACGATTTTATAGTTTCAAGACGACCTAGACGATTTTATAGTTTCAAGACGACCTAGACGATTTTATAGTTTCAAGACGACCTAGACGATTTTATAGTTTCAAGACGACCTAGACGATTTTATACAGTTTCAAGACGACCTAGACGATTTTATACAGTTTCAAGACGACCTAGACGATTTTATACAGTTTCAAGACGACCTAGACGATTTTATACAGTTTCAAGACGACCTATGTTATTCAGAGGGTTTATTGAGATCGTATTTAGCCATATGAGTCCTAGAGGTAGATTATATACTAAAGAAAATCGTCTATTGGTAACCAGAATATGATGAAAATTACGTCATGGTGGTGAAGGGGTTAAGTGTAATTTCAATGCTTACAGTTCAAAATTCCTATTAGCCTGAAACTCGCAAGTGGTCAATTGCATATACAGTACAGTAATTATTATATAAATCTTTTTAAATACTCTATATAAACTTGTTAACCGTCATACCTCCATGGTTATCCCTTGTGGTGTGTTGTTCCTGATGTGTGATAGAGCCAGGTTAATGATGGTTTGGGCCGTAGTGAACAGATCCTCTCCCTCCACACGACCTGATCCTTCCCTCAGCCGCACTAGAGACCCCACCAGTGACTCAGAGTCCTGGAAAGAAGGGAAAAAGGGTTGTGGTTGAGCTATGAGAAAGATAAAGCATGGTGTAATAACTTTGATTCTTATTTGGTGTCTCTACTATGGTTAATGTATTATTATAATGTAAAACTTGCAAAATAAACAAACCAAAACGTATACAAACACAGTAAAAAGACAAAATAACTAATCAAAATCGCTATGTGGAAACAACGCTTAAGTAAAATAATGATTTATAAATAAAAGAACACAATCCACCACATAGGGTGTACATTACTACATGAGCAAATTAATCTGTTTCAGGTATGATATAATACCGTAGCGGATTAATTATTTTAAACATCGTTCTGTCATGGGTACCCTTTAGTGGGTGTTTCCCAGGGGGAAACAAGGCGTCGGAGATGATGATGATGATCGTTCTTAACTCCAATAACACCCCAAATGAAATTAATAAAAGCATGTGATTCTACCAGGATTGGAACCCAGGATATCACATACAGAACTTACACGCTCTAACCATTACACCACCAAAACAGTTATAAGTACACAACCGATTGATATCCATTTAATCGAAGACTGGATATTAATCTAGTCATGTACTGTACCCAACTCCACTATGAATAGTGTAATGCTTAAGTGAGAGGAAAGAATATATTATGGGGCATAGATCACATAGGACTGACCTCTCTATGAAATATTCTTGAACCTATTGACATTATTTTAAACATCGTGGCGGGTGCCACGAAAGGGGTTGAAATAGGGGAGCTATCCCCCCGCCAGAGGCGGCTTTCTAGGGCCTTTCCTAGCTGATGCTGAGAGGATTGGGTTCTAGTCATGTGGTGATGGGCTGATCTATCAGAGTGAGAACTGAGCGATCTCTGCCATACCCATAGCTTACTCTGACTGTTCCTTTTACTTATATATTTTCTAGATCTCAAGTGACGGCGTCTCTAACGTGGATTGACCTTCCAATCTACCAAGATTGGAAGCCAAAGCGTCACATTTTTCCTTTGCCCCTCAACTTTCTCTTCATAATTGCTGAGGGGCACAGGGCCCTGGGTGGGGCTTTGGTTTCCCGGGCGTTTCCGCATCCTCCTCAGCTCCCCGCCATGGAGTGGCTTCGGTCACCCAGGCTTTATTGTGGTCGGCAGGGAGGGTTCTGTGGGGACGCTCGGTTATGGCCTTGGCCTTGCTCGGGGCCTTGGGGCTGTTCGGCCAGGCAGCTTGGGGAACAACAACAACAACATTTTAAACATCGTTCTTAACATCAATATACCCAAGGGGATGGGAATAATAGACTAAATTTGACACTACCTACAAGATCGAGTAAGGTACAGTATACTAAACAAGTCATGATAGCCAAGATTCTAGTAGTAATGTACCGTACACCCTATGTGGTGGATTGTGTTCTTATATTTATAAATCATTATTTTAGTTAAGCGTTGTTTCCACATGGCGATTTTTATTAGTTATTTTGTCTTTTTACTGTGTTCGTATACGTCTTGGTTTATTTATTTTGCAAGTTTTACATTATAATACTAAACAAGTCATGATAGCCAAGATTTTAGGATTGCAACATCATCCAATTTGGCATACTAAAAAACTCATGTTATGCACATGCATGATTTTGATAGCGTAATACATAAATGCGCGGAATTTCAGTGGGAGTATCCTAGGTTCGAGTTCTTGGGAGCGCCACATGTATTTGTTGATTTCATTAATTGAGTTTAGAAGTAAAGTTGGTTGGTGGAAAAATATAATATCAGCATACACTGAGGCAGTTCCAGTTATTGAATAGGACTACCTAGGTCTAGTGGAGAGCGCCTTGACTTCTTACCCAGAAGTCTCAAGTTCAAGCTTCACACAGGTCTTTCATTAGTCCTGGTTGGTACGGTCTACCTTGAGCAAGGAGATGGGTAATAGTATTTCAGTATTATAATATGTCCACTTTTGTCTAGTATGTCCAGCACTACTGAATCTTGGAATGAGGGCTAGAGAGAATATGGCGCTTAACCTCTTCTGTACCCGCGATGTCTTTTTATTTTATTGTGGCAACTACTAATTGATTTTATTCAGTTTAGGAAGGACCTCTGGCAATTAACAGGCTTTGAAGTATCTCACTTAACCCTTTTTACTACCATAGATCCTTCTTAAACTGCATAAAATCGTCTAAATATACAATGAATAAAACTGAAAAGACATAGCCGGTACAGAAGGGGTTAATAAGACCTAAAGATTACTATCACAGAATATATTGGATAGTGATTCTGAAACTGCACAGCAAACATATATACAGTATCATCAACGGCTTCATAACTGTTTGTATAATGTGATCACTTCCCTCAACAGGTTTTATAGTTCACAAAACTCAATCCAAATATTAACTGCATGACATCAAAAGAAACACCTCAAAAGACTAAACAAACCACCTCAAAATATTAAACTAAACTAAGGGAAAACATTTGTGGGTCATAGTTGGTGAATTTTATTATAGTGAACATAATCAAATACATAGAGTTTGGCCGGGAGATTTTTCTACCGAAAAATGTACAAATTTATATCGAAGGGGGGTCTTGTGGGTGTTCTTTTAAGTTTGATGGAGGTTTAGAGAGCAAACTAAACTCCCTCCTTAAACCATTGAGCCGAACCAGTAAATTATGCTTCACAATACCGTCTAATCTCCCTTAAGTTAAATTAAGTAAAGCAGATTAACCAGACCACTGAGCTCCATACATAGATCCCAAAACTCAATTTCTCCATCTGTCTACTCGTCGCCCCCTTCCAGAAAACTATGACCTACTCTTCAAAAACATACGAATTACCCCTTAATTTTCTCTTAATATTCTTGGTGTTTCTTTCTCTTCTGATCTCTCTTGGAAAGATCATATTACCACTCTTGCTAAAACAGCTTCCCAGAAGCTGGGTGTGATCAACCGTCTCCAGGGGTTCTTTACCCCTGCGCAGCTTCGTGCTATGTACAGGGGCACAGTGCATCCATGTATTGAGTATTGTTCACACATGTGGGGAGGATCCTCTCACACAGCACTTCTAGAAGAAGTAGAAAGGAAAGCTTTCCGTCTCATTAACTCACGTCCACTCACCAACTCTCTGCAGTCTCCCTTCGCCGTAATGTTGCATCTCTCTCACTATTCTATCACTATTACAATAATCAGTGTTCCTCAGAGCTCTCTCAGTGTATACCACCTCCTCTTTGTAGAGCACGTAGCACCCGTCTTGCAACACAATCCCACCCCTACTCTGTACAATACCCCAACCCAAGAGTGAAATGTTATTCTCAATCTTTCTTCTATTCAACAGCTGAGCAATACAATAAACAATAATTAATTAAAATATAATATGCAGTGCCGCAGTGTTCCAGGCTGGATAACTGACCCGAGTTATCCAGCACAGGCTCCAAAGGATAATGATACAGAGAGGATCACCACGGCCAAGCACAGCCTACCAAACTTTACTGCTACTGTATTAGTTTGAGGGCAAAAATATATTTTAATTACTGATAATACTCTAGACAATTCACCTAAACCTATTATGAGTAAAATTTATCTTGCCTTTAACTTACAATAATTTAACTTGACACTTCTGAATACTTACTAAATCTATCTATCTATTGCCGGACGCTGTGACCCCCGAAGGAGTGGCTACGAACGAATTGCCTCCATGCACCTGTCGCCAGTCAGTCGACGCCCCTCCTCCCATCCAGCACCGCTTTCACGCATATAATTCTTAACTCCATCCTTCCATCTCTCTCTCGGTTTACCTCTCCCTCTTTGTCCTTCCACTTCACTCTCGTACACTCTCTTAGTCATTCTCTCGCTTCCCATACGTTCCACATGGCCGAACCATCTCAAGGTGTTCCTTTTCACACTTTCCAGCACATCTACATACACACCACACCGCTCTCGTACTTCCTCATTCATTTGTCTATCCCTCCATGTAACTCCGCACGCACTCCTCAAGTAACTCATTTCCACCCCTTTCACTCTTGGTCTGATTTGGACAAAGACAATATAAAGGCAAAATAACTAATCAAAATCGCTATGTGGAAACAACGCTTACTAAAATAAAATAAATAAATGTCGGGATTGCCACACTGTCATGCAAGGACTCCTTTACTTCCATACTGATCACCCTTTTTCTTGTTACGGCTTTCAGCGTTCCTACAACCCTCTTCCCCTGTTGCACCCTCTCCCGCACTTCTTCATCCATAGTCCGATCTTTACTCAACACACTACCCAAATACTTAAATGTGCTGACATTCTCTATAACTTGACCATTCAACCTCACCTCACACTCTGTGGCTCCACCCCTTTCAAAGACCATAACCTTATTCTTCCCCGCATTTACCTTCAGATTCAATTTTCACACACTGTTCCAAACATATGGGAAAAGAAAGTGGAAAAATATATTGAAGAAAAACTTCCACGTAGTGGAAGGGGCATTGTGGCACGGGCAAAGGAGGCATGTCTTGACAAAGTAGCTTGGAGACGTTTCTGTCATGGCCATCCTCTAGTGGGGGTTTCCCAGGGGGAAGCAAGGCGTCGGAGATGATGATGACTGTTCCAAACATATTTCATATTTTTTCACCAATCGACTCCCATTCACTATCGCTCATCAAACTCGCACGACCATCATATCTTGAAAGCCGAACTTGTACGGTCGCGCTAATAAGTCATGTCCAAGCTGTCATTACGTTTGGCTTGCTCTGTGCTGTATTAATGTCTGTCAGATGTTGAATAGGGTGGATAAGTGTAGGAACATGTTTGTATATTTCACTCGGTATGAAGAAATGAAGCTTAGATATTGCTGATACCAATTAATGATCAAAATATACTTGGTGCCGAGACATCACTTATTAGCGCGATTGTACTCAAGCATCAGAATTATATGGTAGCGGTACGGTAATCAAAACTAATAACAACTGGACATAATAACTTTTTATTTCTATTTGTATGAATGAGACAAAAGGCAAAGCTGCCTGTAACAACTGTCCTCCCCTAAAGCTAAAAGAATGATAGAGAGCCAAATTCAAGGTACGTTAGAGTTGCCTTCTGGTACAGTACATATTTTATTTAGATTTTTGTTTTCCTAGCATGGGAGCTATAAGTTAAATAATAGGTAATCAACTGTTACATTACCCGGTACACATCTAATGAGGCTCTTCCCACTCCATAACTTTAGTGTGCTCCGTATATCCAAGTCTTGCAAAATCTAACTGTATCAGGGCACAGCAACACTTTGACTTAGTAACACAGAAACACAACAGAACAGTACAACACAGTAATACAACAAAACTGTCACTAGATAGTACAATATCTCAGGCATGTAATACAGTAAGTCATTAACACACAATAAGAAGGTTGTCTTGTAAGTCGATAGTTTTAACACTCAAACACCAATCCATGATACAGTTTCTTACAGTTTCTTACAGTAGATCCTCTGGAAAAAGGCAAACTATGCCTGTGTATCCAGCTCAGTACCAGTACTTGCACTGCTGCGGTCGTTCACGGTGTTGGCGGCGGCGGTAGCAGACGCAACATTTTTACTATTCTGTATTTTTGTTTTATAATCAAACTTCAAATCTTGTCTTCCCCATGCTTTATCAAGATTACTTTGAAACTCCCTTATTGATTCGGAATCGACTACATATAACAGTATGATACAGTAACATTTGTTCTCCGTTGTGGGGAGAACAGCTTGTTATCATTCAAGCCATAAGTTGTCCTCATGGGTATCACCACAGTCTTCTTAGGATAAATTTGTAGCCAATTAATGGAATAAATTATAGAATCATAATGCAGTACTTAGTTCAAAGCTAAAAATTGGTTGATTGCAGGGATTTGAAGCTATGTACTTAAGTCCCACAGGCCAGACTATGTGAGGTAATAAATCATAGCCTTTGGGATGAATGACTGTAGGTAATAACATCAAGGTAAAGAGTCTTTATAATTATGTTGACATTAAGTCCTTGGAGAGCTGGATGTACGCACTTTACTCCACAACATAGGGATTTGCTGTATCACTGTTTCTGGTATTCATATGGTGTGATAGTCAATCAGATAAGGGGATAGGTCTCTCACGCACGGCAAACACTGCATTGATCAGTAGCTTTATGACACAGTAACACAACACTTCAACGCAATGACAAATTATTTATCACACATTATCACAACACTTCAATGAAATAACACAAGTTAATTACACATGGTTTTCTTCACTTGGTGAGTAGTCTACCTCTATCATACATAGTTCAGTGCTGGACTATAAAATGCTTTAGAGTTACAGTAGTTTCAAGAAGAGCATAAGGGTTTTAGGTACGGCCTCTGAGATTATCTTACTAGAAACCCAAGACCAAGTTCGCACTTGCTTAATATTTCACTGTTTCTGGGTATTAGAATCAGCCAATCACACTGTGGAAAATCCAGTTATGCACTTATGTTGCATGTAGTCCTACTCATGGTGGCACACATGGGGATTAAGAGACCACCTAGGCTATGTGACATTCATACCACATATGTTGGAAATACACTATTGCTGTCAGATCACATGTGCTGACGAAGCTGCGCAGGGGTAAAGAACCCCTGGAGACGGTTGATCACACCCAGCTTCTGGGAAGCTGTTTTAGCAAGTGGTAATATGATCTTTCCAAGAGAGATCAGAAGAGAAAGAAACACCAAGAATATTAAGAGAAAATTAAGGGGTAATTCGTATGTTTTTGAAGAGTAGGTCATAGTTTTCTGGAAGGGGGCGACGAGTAGACAGATGGAGAAATTGAGTTTTGGGATCTATGTATGGAGCTCAGTGGTCTGGTTAATCTGCTTTACTTAATTTAACTTAAGGGAGATCAGACGGTATTGTGAAGCATAATTTACTGGTTCGGCTCAATGGTTTAAGGAGGGAGTTTAGTTTGCTCTCTAAACCTCCATCAAACTTAAAAGAACACCCACAAGACCCCCCTTCGATATAAATTTGTACATTTTTCGGTAGAAAAATCTCCAGGCCAAACTCTATGTATTTGATTATGTTCACTATAATAAAATTCACCAACTATGACCCACAAATGTTTTCCCTTAGTTTAGTTTAATATTTTGAGGTGGTTTGTTTAGTCTTTTGAGGTGTTTCTTTTGATGTCATGCAGTTAATATTTGGATTGAGTTTTGTGAACTATAAAACCTGTTGAGGGAAGTGATCACATGTGCCCTGAGACAGCCTTGATTCCTCTCTCCAAGATATCTTGCCTCCATTTTCAGACCTCCCTCTTGCTACTTGTGGGCTGCCAAAAGACCAGGTATTGGTTTGCTGTGGTTTGCAGCATCTCAGCTCCTTAATGCAGTGCCTGGAATGGGAACAAGTTGCTCCAGATCCAGTGGCCCATCACAAGCTTGTTCTTAATGTGTGAGTTTGGGGCCTGCGACTTGGGAGTCCCTGCTGTCTTTCTTCTGTTTTCTTCTATATTCACATCCATGGCTTCGAACTTGGTCGGTCAAGGACTGTTACGTGATTTGAATAAACCGCGCTTGGCGCCACCTAACTCATTACCCACAATGCAAGGGGGTCTGCCCGCTACTAACGGCTAGAGAATAAACACAGCTGTCTCATTCCACCCGTCTCTTCTTCATTACCTGCATTGACCTCTATACCTGAACTCACCATACCCATTACTACTACAATAAGAACACGAAACAAGGACCAAGAGGCCCTATGACATAATGGCGGAGGCCTTCTTTGAAGGTAGTTGCCGACAAGGTTGGAGAGGACGTTGGAGGCGTTATTATTCAAAGATAACTCTTCCACCACAGAATGTCCTCTGACTCCTGTTCCCTGTGTTATATTTTTCTGCAGTGACTGATTGTGATTTACCACTGGATGCAGAAGTACCGTACCAGTTTAGTTGGTGTCCAACCAACAACAGAAAGGGTCAACAGAGTCCCTCCACTTGTCTTGTTTTCTGAACTGGATGCTGTGAGGGTCAGCATTCATGGCAAATCTTTATCATCATCTCCAACACCTTGCTTTCTTCTAGGAAGTCCCTGCTAAAGGCTGGCCACGGCAGAAACAGCTGCCATTTCTTCATAACTGCTTTATTCCATACTCGGGTGGGGCTATTCATGCACAACAATATCCATGCTGTAAAGGACCAGGTGGTCTTCTTCATTACTCCAGGTTGGGGCTACCCACCTGCCTTAATAATATCCTAACCCTTCCAACCACCCACCCAACTTCCATAACCAACACTTATCAGTACAGGTCTCCCTCACTATCCGATGCCCCGATTTACAATATTATTATACTCCTTCTCAGGAGTAACACAGAGAAAAACAGAATAATGTAAAACCACTACTGGAGAAGCTACTGTAATCCTCTTCAACACCCGAGTAACAACTAACCATTGTAGTCTAAACTATTAGCGACATAAAATATACTTATCACCAAACTCCGACAGCCCCAGATGCCAGCACCCAATACAAGATACAATACATCACATTTTGTATATCCTAAAGACTGACAATATACTGCAGACTTTACTACATTATCTCATTGGTTGGAGTTCTCTGGGGCCATCTTGGGATGGTTGTGGGCTTCTTGGAGGCTGCAGGATTTTCACAGCGAAGACACCCCAGGGCAATAAAGTACGGTAAATAATTTTGCCTGGGCAACCTAGATGTGTGTGAATTTGTGTTTTCTTTTTGTTTTGTTCTGTTGTCCCTGTTCGGGCTCTGTCTGGAGTCGGCCACCCTCATTAAAAAAAAGTGCCAGAGTATTAACTGTAGACAGATCGATAGAAATACGGTACGGTAAGTGTAAAGTAAACAAACACCCTGAGCCTAAGCTACCATAGTGCATGACACTAAGTTGTTGACCTACCTGAGGGTCTGTAACATCACTGAGGACTTGTGACTGTAGCGCCTGACTCCTTCGTGCTTGTTGTTCCGCCTGAGCTGTCCTTCTCTCTGCTTCCTGCCAACGTTCCTCCGCCTCTGCTCGTTGTTCCTGTAGGATGTGGACAATTTTTTTAGAACACTTTGCATACCCTGACATGCACACATTGATAAAGTATTACACATCATAAATTACACAACCCTAGGTAATGTTTGAAAGATAGGTGGCACACCACAAACTTTGCTTTAACATTATCATACCCAACATACCTTAACTTTCTGCTGAGCAGTGACAATTTGGCTCTTGTTGATGAGTTGCTGTGCCCGTGATAGTGTGTGTCTGGCGGCGGCACTCTGGGGGGGTTGTGTTCCCTGTGTGGTGGGGGCCTGTTGTATGAGGGGGTCTAGGGGGGGCTGAGTAATGTCCACAAGGTCCCTCACCCCCACGTCTGCAGTAGCCAGGGGGGCAGGGATCTGGGGGAGGTACTTCTTCTGCAGCCGTTCTTGCATTGCCCGACGCTCTACTCGGTTAGATGGTCTGTTGATAAAGTACCGGTACAATGATTGGTATTATGAGAGTTTTGGGGAACTTCCTGTGGAAGCCAGGTATATGACATTCATCCATTACAGTTTTTGAGAAATCTTGCACTCAGACAGAGGGTTGAGAGAAATAAAAGAAGAATGATTAAACCATGAACTGCTAAAATCAGTGCAAAATACAAGGATAAGTTGAGGGAGAGAGGGGGGGGGGGGTATAAAGGGGGAGAGGGGAAGGAGCGGAGGATGTGGCATGGAGAGCTACCACTACTATCTATGTGTCACCCAATTTTGAGACACTTCCCAGGTCTGGCACGGTATTTGAAGGGTTGCTTCTTACCGGAAGGACCGTCGCAGACCCTGGGTTAAACTAAGAAGGAAGAAAGAATATAACTAGCATATACAAGTATCAGTGAAACAACATTACCTTCTGGCGAATGTGTGAGTGATCCTGGATAATGCTGGTGCCGGAGTGAACCATGACTGTGTATGGCTGGTACTGAATCTTTTCTTACTGGCTGATAGTTCACCTCCACTGTATGCCGGGGCAGCCTATCAAATACACAAGAGAACGTTAAAATAACAATAACACAGTGACCGGACAACTCAACCAGTAGCTCTCAACCAGTACCAAATTAACCAATACGGTTATGTTAGTACTATATTTTGGCACTGGTTTGGTTGATTTGGCACTAATGGTCCACTGGTTGGGATGTCCGGGAACCCAATAACACACAATGTAAACCTGTCCTAAATTCACGAGCGAAGTGCCTCAGGTACAATAACAAACTGTAGATACACTGTACTGTACACTGTATTAACAATTTGCTGGCTGAGTACAAGAAATGCTCATAGGCCGATCAAACTGTTTAACCCATGGACTGCTAATAAATGGGTCAATTTGAGGGAGGGAAGGGGGTTGCAGTATAAGGGGGGGGGGGGGGATGTGGAGGATGCGGTATAGGGAGATATTACTATTTTCTATGTGTCATCCATTTTTGAGACATTTCCCGGCACTGGCACGGTAATTAATTAAAGGGTTCTTTTAACACATTTAAATACTGTGCCTTCCGTGAGGCCTATCGCACTTCCTGGGTTAAAGATATGTACTTTTTACTAAAAAAAGCGACAATCTCCTCCAATAAGCAGGAGATTGATCCTCTAACCAATACAAGATAAAACAACGAATATTTAGACATTGTTTTATCGGCTAAAGTAATTAACCCGGGAACGGCAAAGGTCCTCAATTAAGTCTGTACAGAGATTTTTTTTTTCTTTTTTTGCATACCAGTAGGGAAAAAAAGAAAAAATCTCACTACAGACTCAATTGAGGACCTTCGCAGTTCTTGGGTTAATGGCACATATAGTCCTTCTTGCATTCACCTGGAAAATTATGAGAAGAATGTCCAACAAAGACTACTATCAATCTATCTATCTACTCAGGCACATTCCCCATTTTTTGTTTAACTTACCTTTAAACATTTCTCGACGGTGTTTGTGACGAAGTTGAGCAGGGCGGGGTCTGAGAGGTGGGTGAGGTGGTGGTGGTGAGGGGAGGAGGAGGTGGTGGAGGAGGTAGATGGTAATAACGGTGGTGTAGCTAGACCAGAGGAAGACATTACCGCCAGACAAGCCACTCCACCGGCCCACGGACTTAGTACTGCTAGGCCACCACAGCTCAGCTTCAGAACCTGGGCATAATATATCATAATTAATTAACCCTTGTCTAGTGGGGTGTTTTGGGCTCATTTGGGCATATTCAGGCCCTCCTGCATGATAAATCAAGCATCTGCATGAAAAAAAAAATTATTTAGCAAAAAACTAGGCACTAAAAGCTTCAAAATGAGACCAGAACGAGCTACGTAGCACTCGTGGTTCTCTTGCAGTGGTGCCACGAACATGGAAGTTTAGCATATATCGGTATATTTTTCCCAGCTATGCTCACTACTGGCTACACTGCCGGCCTCTCGAGAACACAGGGAACATGAGTTAATGGGCGGCGGTAAGCCCTGGGAGTCGGCTGTCTGGCCCGCAGCTCTCCCGGCCATTTGCACTTGATTTTAACCCTTTAAAAGCCTTAATAATGCTCCTAACTTGCTGCAAATTGGTGCACGACTTAAGTCGAGCGCCGCTCTTTAAGGGTTAAGGAGACAGTGGTTACCTTTTTGGGGTCTATTAATTTATATATTCATTTATTTATTAGTTTCCTCCCTAGACTTCTATCAAACTTGAAAAAAAAAACATCCATTAGATTCCCCCTCTAAATTAATTTGTATATTTTTTTGGTAGAAAATTGTCATGGCCGAAGGCCGGTTCCTCCACAATTACAGGCTCACTATCGCATGCCAGGAAAAAAATTTGATACCTAAAGGACACGGAAGGTCTTAAAACTAACAAAGAAACAAAGGCCTGGTGATGGGCTGGTCTATCAGAGTGAGAACTGAGCGATCTCTGCCATACCCATAGCTTACTCTGACTGTTCCTTTTACTTATATATTTTCTAGATCTCGAGTGACGGCGTCTCTTCCGTGGATTGACCTCCCAATCTACCAAGATTGGAAGCCAAAGCGTCACATTTTTCCCTTGCCCCTCAACTTTCTCTTCATAATTGCTGAGGGACACAGGGCCCTGGGTGGGGCTTTGGTTTCCCGGGCGTTTCCGCACCCTCCTCAGCTCCCCGCCTTGGAGTGGCTTCGGTCACCCAGGCTTTATTGTGGTCGGCAGGGAGGGTTCTGTGGGGGCGCTCGGATATGGCCTTGGCCGTGCTCGGAGCCTTGGGGCTGTTCGGCCAGGCAGCTTGGGGAACAACAACAACAACAAAGAAATGGGGCGAAAGGTCTTAAAATCGACAAACTAATGGAGCAAACACCTTAAAATCTCAAAACTGATGGGGATGAGCATGAGGAAAAAAGGGGACCAGAAAATGGACCATCTCCCCTTAAAAAGTAAATATTATTATTGAGAAAAGATCCAAGTCACTACTGTATTAACTCCAACACGAGGGTGACAGTTTGCTTACAGCCGGAGGATCCTGGGTAAAGCCGCTGTCACACGAGCGCTTTTTCCGCCAATTTTCCATGAGCAAGCTTTTTCTCATATTATTTCGGGACATTTTCGCACTGGTATAGGTAACTAGACTGAAGATAGATCATGTTAGACGGCTGAATTCTGATAAAGTGTATTTTTTTTAATCCAGACCATTATTGCCCGTAAAAATTGCCTGAAAAAGGGCTCGAGTGACTCCGGCTTAAGACAAGACAGGCAGTCTTTTCACAATCCATGCCTCTGTTCACCTAAAACCAGCCAATGACGGGGATTAAAAGTTTAAAACGCTTAGGCCTAAACCTCATATGTAAAAAATTAGGTTAACCCGTACAGTAGCAGCGACATCCTTTTCATTATATTCTGGCAATGATTAGACAATTTATATTAAACTTAAGAAGGACCTTTAGCAATAATAATGTTTCTAACTATCTCAAAGAACCTTATTAAACTACCATGTTCCTTCTTAAGCTGCATAATATTACCTAAATATAGCTAGAAAATAATATAACACGTCGCTGGTACTCAAAGGGCTAAAGGATAACAGTTACAGTAGTCCTATGGGTAGTGTTGCTTGAGAGAGACATCTATACATTCATGTTAGTATGGGTTCAGTCGGTGTGTATACCATTACAGTTTTCCAGAGGACAGAGTCAGCATAGAGATCCTTTGAAAGTACAACATTTATACCATGAACTAATGCCTTCCTTAGCACCAACCCATACTAGTTGTTGTTGTTGTTGCTGTTCCCCAGGCTGTCTGGCCGAACAGCCCCAAGGTTCCGAGCAAGGCCAAGGCCATAAATGAGCGCCCCCGCAAAGCCCTCCCTGCTTACCACTAATAAAGCCCGGGTGACCGAAGCCACTCCAAGGCGGGGAGCTGAGGAGGGTGCGGAAACGCCCGGGAAACCAAAGCCCTCAACCCATACTAGTTACCTCTTAAGACAAAACATTATTTACATATTGAAGATAATGTATGTTAACCAAAAGTTAATGGGATACTCTCAGGTACGGTACCAAAAGAAGGGATTGACCAAGTTTCATCAAAATCCATTCATTTGTTCTTGATATAATTTTAGAACACACATACACACAGACAGACAAGTGAAAACTATACCACACACTTCACACGTATGGTGCAGGTTAATCTTGTTTTGAACTGATGTTATTGACAATTGATGCAAAAAACTTGGAGTAATTTCATTATCCTCCTACTTTTGTCTCAGCTTCATTTCTGAAGACTTTTCTTCCCACATATAATAATCTATATTAATTTCACCACAACACCAAACACCTCCATTGAAATTTATGAAAGCATTATTATACAGTATGTGATCCACCGGGATTCCAACCTGAGTTATCACACACAGATTTTTAAACACTCTAACCATTACCGGTACACCACCAGGACGGTAATAAGGCAAGGTGTTAAGAGGACAATAGTGATAATAAGGATAACACTATTGCAATACTGTAATGACAATATTATTGATGCTATGATGAATATTATAATGATAAGAATGCTAATGATGACAATAATAATAGAGATGACACGAAACTGAAACCATACTTCCAATGGATCACTCAGTCTTTAACCCATACTGTACCGGTGATGTCTTTTTCATTATATTCTGGCAACTATTAAATTATTCTATTAAGTTTATGAAGGACCTCTTACCATTAAATGGCTACAAACTATCTCAATTAACCCTGTTAGTTGTCCCGCAAGGATCCGTCCTGTCGCCCGCACTCTACAATCCATACATGCATGATATACCTACACCCCACGCACCTCAAATAAATATAGCTTCCTACACAGACAACATAAGACTCACATGCACACACAAAGACCCAGACAGTGCAACACTTCTCCTTCAACCCTATCTCAACACACTACAAGTTTGTCAACTTGTGGAATGGGCTTCCCCGAGACGTTATAGACTGCAGCACCGTTGATTCATTTAACTTCCGCCTAGACAAATATCTCGCATCAAACCCGCGACTGACTGCGTTTGTAAATGAATAACTTTATTTTATCCTCCCCTCAGTTACTAACCCATATGTCCCCTACTAACTTCCTAGTCCTGCCACGTTAGTGGCAGGGCAGTAGTTCCCTTTCCAATGTTCCCTTACCCACTCTAAACCACTAGTTTGGACACTTGATCCTCAGTGTTTTGGAGGACAAGCAGCCTAGAAGGGTCACTAGATCTGTTGTTGCTTGATTTCCTTTGTACTCCTTTGTACATGACTGGTGCACTACAAACAGATTCAAGTTGGCCCCAGCCAAATCCACTGCAACCCTCCTCACAAGCTGGACAGCCGAACACAAATACACCCCGCAACTCACCATAAACAACACCCCCCTAACACCTACACAAGCACCCAAAATCCTAGGAGTAACATGATACTCTAATGACATTCAAACAACATATCACAAACATAAAACATAAACTGACACCCAGACTTAACGCCCTTCAGGTCACTTGCCCACACAAAATTTGGACTGTACACAACTACCACCATAGTATACAAACAATACATAAAATCAGTGATGGAATATGCATGCCCTGCCTGGGCTTCTAACCTAGCTGAAACACATCACAAAACCTAAAAAAACATCACAGGCTACACAGCTACTACACCTAGATCAAGAAATCAAAGTCCTCAAAGTCAAAGACCACCAGGACATTAGAGGCACCCAATTCTTGTCTGCAGCCTCCACAAACCAACACCATCCACTACACTAGGCTACATGACAGCACACCCACAGACACCAAGGAATATCAAAACAACACCCAGCACACAGTATCACACACAAATACTGTCATCCCTCCCTCCCTGCCCACCCCAAACCAGCTTCCAGAAGCACATCCATACTCATATATCTCGCCATTCCATCCACTCACTCGTAGACAACACGCAGCTGCAGGCACAACCTTCCGAAATCCATCCTTCTGAATCCTCCCTGCCTCACGAGGATAGAGTTCACCTGGCCAGGCTGAGATGTGGGCACCATCCAGTTCTTCTGAGCTATCAGAAGAGACTGGATATCTCCGTTGACGACACCTGTCTAGGATGCAACACAGCACCCCATACTATTAAACATATCATAGAAGACTGCATTCTACACAATCACTTACCGTACACCAACAACACAATCTACACTCCTTGAGAGCTCTGTGGGAAAGCCCGACCATGGCCATGGCCTTCCCTAGGGACTCGGGGCTGTTCGGCCAGACAGCCTGGGGAACAACAACAACCCTTTTAGTTGTTGTTGTTCCCCAAGCTGTCTGACGAAACAGGCCTAAGGTCCCGAGCAAGGCCAAGGCCATAACCGAGTGCCCCCACAGAACCATCCCCCCTCCCTGCTTTACCACTAAGAATGCCCAGGTGACCAAAGCCGCTCCCAGGCGAGGAGCTGAGGAGGGTGCGGAAATGCCCGGGACACCAAAGCCCAACAACCCTTTTAGTTACCGCAGATCCTTCCAAAGCTGAACAAAATTGTCTAATAGTTGCCAAAATATAATGAAAAGGATGTCACCAGTACAGAGTGAGTTTAAGTGCATGTTATAATACTTCTGAAAAACATATAGCTCACCATACTGAGGTGATGCGTGGCTAGGGTGTGTACGAGTGTGTTGAAGACAGTGTTGGGTGCGTGACAGACATACAGATGACCACCACCACCAGCCACAGCCACCACACTCACACCACCGCTCTGCACCACACCAACCACCACCGCGTTCCCCCATTGTCGGGAACAGCTGCAAAATGGGAGAAGTTAGAAAAATTTACAAAACAAACGGTTACAATTATAAGTTCTACATTAAGATAAAGTAGATAACTAAATAAAGTAAGATAAATGAGAGAAGTTAGAAGAATTTACAAAACAAATGGACACAATTATATGTTCTACTGTTCTACAGTAAGATAAAGTACCGGTAGCGTACGAAAGATCTTAATTTTGACAAAGAAATGGGGTGAAAGGTCTTAAAAATTAAAATTGACACAAACTAATGGGGCAAACATCTTAAAATCTCAAAACTAGTGGGGATAAGCAATTAGGCATGAGGAAGACAGGGGACCAGAAAAATGGCTTATCTCCCCTTAATGCAGGGGCAGTTGAAGTATGGGGAAAATCCTCCTCCTAAAACTTGAGACTTTGGAACTCACAGACAGACTGACAGTGCCAGAAATAAGAAATATCCTGGACCTCTTGTTACAGTTACAATGATATTAGTGAAGGTAACATCTGGATTCGGTATAATCCTGTGTAGCGGGGAGACATGTACAATCATATATCTCAATAATTTGGCAATGTTACAATATATTTTTAAATCTTACCGGTACCTTCATAAATAGTCCACTAATGTACTAGATTAGGTTAAGTTAAAGATATTGTTCAAAGTTTCTTAGTAAATGGGCATCTGAAAAACAGTTCTTCCCGCTAAACAGGATCTTACCCTGGATTCTGATGTTGTAAAAGTCTCTCATCAAACTAGGCCTATAATATTTTAGGGTTTGCTATAAGATTTATCTATTTAAGATCGGGTTTTCACTAAAACGAACATAAGCCAATCCAATCGTAAATCAAGGGAGACCTGTCGCCTCACTCACCTGTACTGTACTGTATATAGATTAATATAACATATATACTGTTTCAATTTACAAAATAATAGAGGAATGAAAGTTATACTGGTACAAATATATCATCATTATAGGCCTATAAATCAATACAATATAAAATAAAATATATCAGTAGGCCTACCGGTATCATTAATTCATGGAACAATTTAAATAACTCATATAGCCTAGGCCTATTCGGCTATCCTAGCCTAATTAATATTGTACAGTATTTATCAATAGGCCTAATTAATTTGATATAACAGAAGTTACATGACAGACAAATAGGCCTATTGCTAACCTGCCATGTACAGCCAGAACCTCTAGTTGGGCCCTTAGGTGTGATGTGCCCTCAGCATCCTCCCATACCAACAGTGGGCCCGGTTGTGGTCTCCGGGCCCTACCACCTCTACCCCCGCGGCCCCACCACCTCACCCCAACCCCCAGGCCCCCCACACGAACCCTTGGCGGGGCGAACGCAGCATTAGAGGCATCAATTTCCGAGGAATCATCGACAACTTCCCAGGCAGAGCTCTGGACAATATTGGATATGGCATGCAGCCCTCCATTAAGCTGTCCAAGACCGCTACGGACCGCATTTGACAGTTGGATACCTTCGCCATTTTCGTCTAAATCGCACAAACTGACAATGTTTAGGGAGATTTTCTTGTCCTCCTGAAACCCCTTTACCATGGAAGGGTCAAGGACGGTCCCAAAGAAGTCTTCAGGGGATACCTTAGCGTCCTTCACCTTCGGGAGGCCGCTGAAATCCCGAAGGGCTTGGAGATCCCGGGGAACATTGGTGAAAATAACGATCGTGTTGTACGGTCCAACATTGTCCGGCAGTAGTTTACTCTGTCCAGATTTACGCCTGGTGGACTTAACCGGGGAGCTAATGTCCGGCTGATCCCAATTATAATCCAACAACACCTCCTGCAGGGACTTCTTCAGGATATAGGAATGGGACTTTTGATAATCTGACAGGCCCCCATTGTTTATTGTCTCCTCCCGACTGTCAAAACCCTTACAATATCTATCCGTCAACTCATTTTCAAAGTCATCATAGCTCTGTTTATTAAATTCGGTGAAGTCTTTTCGGCTAGTATCAGGTTTAAAGTTACAGGAGTCATAATACTTGCAAGACCATCGAACAGTCTCGGTTTGCGCGCCAAATTCTGTCAACAGTTTCAGACAGCCCAGTTTTAATTTGCCTACATGGTGTTCTAAGTCACTCTCACTAACACAAATCTCAGCGAAACTGTTCACATCAAATAGCAGCACCGCTTGCACGGATGAAAACATGCCAATCACACTAAAGGAGTGGTGTTTTTCAAGGTTTAAATGGCCACTTTGTCAACATCTTCGCATTTGTTTCTTTCGAACTGTCGCTTTCGTAGAGCTTCACACACTCGCGGGTTGTGCACAATATTTATTTTGAACTTTTGTATTGTTATTTATTTAGATTTATCTTATATTATTAGGATAATAATCATCATAGTATGCAATTTGAATTGTGATTATATGTGAATAAGTTTAATATATCAATAAAATATGCATAACGGTGTAAATGCGCAATTTCAAGATTTGATGTGTCAGCATATGCCTATTCTTGCATTAAATACAATGCAAAATGTAATTTAGAATCACTCTTTATACTTATTTAGGATTAATAAATATACATTCTGTATATACATAGAGTGTCACATGCTTTATTTATGACATGAGCAAATTGGTTCTAATACAGGAACTCCATATTTGCAAATAAACATATCAGATACTTTATTCGGTTGTTTATATATATTAAATATATATAAATTATAGTGTATATGGTGTTTAATTGAAGAAACACAACCATTGTATTCTAATTTTATTACTACTGCTTGAAAACATGCCAGATACGCTCTTCTAAAGAACTATTACCCGATTTAATTAAGTAATAGGAGAGGCATGTGGATACAATACTATTAACTAAAGTATAAAGAGGCTTTTTTAACATTACATTAGTAGCTTTAATTACTGGTCACGCTTTCATAACAAGAATAAAAGTAGCAGTACACGACAGCATCCCACTAATTTATTTTGTCAACCCCCTTCACCACCCTAGTATAGTATATAATCTCTGTTCACCACTCAACATCTCTCAGTGTCTGTCAAATCATGAGAGGGAGGGGACATATCACGGAGCCGACTTTCCTGCTCCTGTACGCCTCCGAGAAGGGCACCGCACAGGGCATCGCCGAAGATTTATACGAACAGTTGATAGCCAAAGGTCTCAAAGGAGAATTAAAATGCTGTGGTGATATAGATAATGAATTCCTGAAAACTAAAGTCACATGTCTGGTTGTGGTGGCCTCTACGACAGGTAACTATAAGGATAATTTTTCATTGCGTTATTTAAATGTCCATTTTGATGTGATGCAAGAGTGCCATGACGCGTCATAAATATATTGTAAGTTATGGACGCGTAATATCTTTAAATCTCTTGTAAAGTTATGTAATTGGAGTTGCTTATCAATGTTTTTATTTTAAGGTACCCTGTGTTCGGTCTGTTCATGCCATTATTATGATTATTTGCATAGGCCAATAGCCTAGCCTAGGCCTATTACATTATCTATAGGTTAGGCCTAATACAATTAGCCTAAGTAATATTGTCCCATGTTTGGGTAAGAGTTGTGTTATCGGGTGTACCACTATGGACAAATGGTCAAATTGCTGACTGAATAAATATTATTATTATTATTATTATTATTATTATTATTATTATTATTATAACTCCTCTCTAAAACATTAACCTAACCAAACAACCTAACCTAACCTAGTATTCATGTAGTAATGAGAATAGGCCTACTAGGTTAGGTTAGGCTGTTTAGTTAGGTTAAGTATTTATAGGTGATTTATGTTGTATGTCGGTAGTGGTACGCCCGATAACACAACTCTTACCCATGTTTGTATCCATTAATAATTATTTTTCCGCTCAGCATGACTAATCATCCATTACCTCATTAGCCTATTAACCCTTTCAGTATAATGATACCTTTCTATATTTTGTGTTATGTTATCATTAGACAATTTTATTCAGCCTAGTAAGTTCCTGTGAGAGTTTAAGGGTAAATTGATAGTTTATTTTTATTTATTTTTGAGGTCCTTTCTTAGAATCTAAGCTGGATTAGCCTAATTAGTCTAATATTAACCAGAATAAAAATATATATCACTCACAATCACCATCCATCACTATCACGGTTCACCATCACTCATTATCATATCACCATCTCTCACTACAACCATCTGAACAATGAGGGAACAGAAACAAGAAGGGAAGTAAGAGAAAACGGAGAGAGTAGGAAGACAAGAGGAAAGAAGATGAGCGAGAGAGATGAGGAAGAAGCAGAAACAACACCACCCTGAATTAACGCTGTCTAAGAAGTTTCCTCACCGCCCAGACACAAATGCCATAAACACCATAAGGCCCACAAAAGCCACAAACACCGGAAGTCAACGAAAGAACATCGTAGCCGTGAGAAGTCACAGAGAGCAAGTGACTCAAACAACCCGACGCCCGCCAAGTTCAAACATGGCGCGGCCCTTTCTCGCCCTGACAGCAACCGCGCGGGCTGTGCTCGGTTTTTACCAATTTTCAGATTTTAAAAAAAAAACACTAAAATGTGAAAATCAGTGCCAAGTTTTGATTGGCTCGGATTTTGGCATTTGTCAGAGTCCAACAAACCCAAAATTTGAAGTAAAAGTTGGCTCAGATTTGATCAATTTTGAGAATAAAAAAACACTAAAATTGTATTAAAAAAAAGGTTTGCTCGAATGTGATCAAATTTCAGAGTAAAAAAGGGCAAATTAAAAGTTGGCTCGGATTTGGCCATTTTCCAGAGTCCAAAAAAAAACCCAAATTGGAAACAAAAGTTGCCTCGGATTTGACTACTTATCAAAGTACAGTACTGTACCGGTAAATGAAACACTAAATACAGTAAGTAGGCCAAGGCTCTTGAACATAAAAACCTCTATAACTCACAAGTGACTTAAGTGATCAAGCGAATATTTCACCCATTTGGGAAGGATCAGCCAGGGAATAGGTGTGGAAATGTACAGCCCATTTGCTTCAGACCTTTTTGAGTTACAGAGGGTAAGGTTCCCGATTCCTATTTGGAACAGGGTATAATCCTCGTAACTACCCCCACATAGCATACTGCCTGAGAACAGCCCTTTGTGATTCCCTTGATAAACTGGACAAAACAAAATTTCAGGTGACGGTGAACCCCCAGACACAGCGCGTAAGTTGTGGCGAGGACTGAACCGCAAGACAACCACCACCACCACCACCACCAGTACCTCCACTACCATCACAAATAGCCCTACCTCCACCCCCTCCACTACCATCACCACCACCAAACCCAATATCAGTACCTCCACCAAACCCACCACCAGTACCTCTACCTCCACCAATACTACCACCAGTACCTCGGGCTCAATTCCCACCATCGTAAATACCCCTACCTCCACCACCTCATCCTCCACTACTACCACCAGTATTTCCACCATCAATTCTACTACCTCCATCTCCACCAACACCTCAACACCCTCCACCAATACTACTACAATTAATACTCCCTCCACCACCCCTACCAATATCTCTACCATCAACTCTACCACCTCCATTCCCACCACTGTCCCTTCCTCCTCTACCACACCTTCCACCGCCACAAACTCTCAATCCCCCGTCTGCTCTTCCTCCACCCCCTTAACTAATCTCTCGTACACTGTCCTTGGTTTGGGTGATACCAACTACAACAACTTCTGCAACTTCGGCAAATCACTTGATCGCAAACTTCACCAACTTGGAGCACAGAGGTGAGTGAAACATTTGCGATTTAACATTAATATTGGATAATATAAATCACACTTCTCCTGGGCGTACTAAATGTGTGTGAGTTCTTTTTTGTTTTTGTGTTGTGGTGTCCCTCAACAATTATGAAGGGAAAGTTGAGGGGCAAAGGAAAAATGTGACGCTTTGTCTCCCAATCTGCCAACCTCTAGGTTGGCAGTAGGGAGGTCAATCCACGAAAGAGACGCCGTCACTTGAGATCTAGAAAATATATAAGTAAAAGGAACAGTCAGTAAGCTATGGGTATGGCAGAGATCACTTAACTCTCACTCTGATAGACCAGCCCATCACCACATGACTAGAACCTAATCCTCTCAGCATCAGCTAGGAAAGGCCCTAGAAAGCCGCCTTTGGCGGGGGGATAGCTCCCCTATTTCAACTCCTTTTGGGGTTGGGCACCCGCCTGGTGTAGTGGTTAGCACAAGTGCCTGTTACCACAAGGTCCAGGGTCCAGGGTGGTTTGTATGAAGTTTTTCTCAAGTGGCATTACTTGATTTAAAGATCATTATGATTAGCTTGCTAATGTAGTGATTGATGTACACCCTATGTGGTGGTTTTGTGTTCTTTTCTTTATTTTTTTTAATTTTGCTAAAGTAGTATTGCCACATAGCGATTTTGATAAGTTATTTTTCATTTATATTGTGTCGTCTCTGTTTTTGTTTGTTTATTTTGCAACTTTTGCATTATAATTTCACTAACAAAGTCATCGATCCTCAGGTTCTATGAGTGTGGTTGGGCGGACGACGGGACAGGCCTTGAGGAAGTGGTTGAGCCGTGGATAGAGGGACTATTGCCAGCCCTTACCGCACATCTAGCAACACCACGCCACAACAACCACACCACAACGTACCTCAACAACCACACCACCGCAGATCACCTCAATCATAACACAACGGATCAAGGTACAAGAGGACAAGTGACGGAAAAGGAAGGAGTTATTGTAGAAAGAAACTCTATTGGTGGAGATAGAATAAACAACGGAAAAGAAGGGACGCTGGAGAAAAACCCTGAAGTGAGGATTGAGAACATGGAGGAAGGGGATAGTAGAAATAATAATGTGAACCAGAGAAAAGGGATTGAGAGGATAGAGAATGTTAGTGGTAATCGTAATAGTGTTGACATGGTTAGTTATGTTGACGAGTGGACCAGTAGTAAAGACCAGACCTCTGATTCTGTCGATTTTCAAGCTACAAGTGCCCTTAATATGAATCAAAACTCTGAAGTAATGGTTAATCAAAGTGCAAACCATTCTGACCAATTTGTGATAGAGGAAACTAGTACCACCAAACTAGAATCTAAAGACCCGGTAGTATCGATCGTTGCTCGTTATGGTGTCGATATCCTACCATGGTCAGAGATTAAGGAGTTACCGTTGAGATCGTGTGCCTTTCCATTGGACTCTAAACTAACCCTGCCAGTCCTCCCTCCAGGCTACCTCACTATTACCTACATGGAAGATGATCAAAGTATTTCTGAGGTCCCCTGCAGTGCCCCCTACCCTAGTGCTGCCTCGAAGCCTATTCACACGCACTTAAAGTCGATAAATAAGCTTACCAGACACGATGCAGTAAAGACGACTCTGGAGGTAACCCTAGGCCTTCCTGCAGAAAGCAACAGTAAGTTTGAGTACGAGCCGGGCGATTCTTTCGGGGTCGTGGTGAGAAATCCAAAGCTTGATGTGGAAATCCTGTTACATTTACTTGGTGAAAGAGCAGATATGGTGTGCGAGATTGCTGTGCTGGCGGACACCAAAAAGAGGTCCGCTGCTGTGCCCGGGTTTATACCAACTAGAAGTACCATAGGAGAGATACTAGAGAGGTGTATTGATATTAGAAGTGTCCCTAAAAAGCCTCTCCTCAGAAGGCTGCTTGAGGATGCCGAGGATGAACTAGAGAAACGGCGACTGCAAGAACTGGTGAGCAAAGAAGGAATGGCGGAGTACAATCAGTATGTCCGAGGTGCGAACCTGAGCATCCTGGACCTCTTCTTGGCTTTCAGATCCTGCCGCCCACCCTTAGTGCCTCTACTAGAACACCTTCCTCGACTGCTGCCTAGACCTTATTCGGCCATATCCTCACCTCTAGTTGATCCCTCGCAAGTCGCTTTTGCCTTCAACATCATCGAGATTCCTAAAGCGGGCTCAGTTACTTTCACCAGAAGGGGTATCTGCACTGGTTGGTTAGCTTCACTAATGAATGAAACTTCCAGTGATGAGAAAGTCAATCAGTCCATGGAGAAACTATCCATAAAAAATCAGAATTCGTGCACAGAGCCAACAAAAGATCAGAGTGCTTTCACAGACACTTCAATAATGGATCAGAAGATAAAGAACACTTGCACAGTTAGTTCAAGAATAGAACCTAACCCACGCATAGACATATACCTGCGTACTAATTTGAACTTCCGACTCCCACGGTCCCCCACAGCCCCTATCATAATGGTGGGCCCGGGGACAGGGGTGGCCCCTTTCGTTGGGTTCCTACGCCACCGGGAGAAAATGGCGTATATGAATTCCGACATGAAATTTGGTGAGTCATGGCTATTCTACGGGTGCCGACACTGTGCGAGAGACTATCTATACCAAGACGAGTTGGAGAGGTATAGAGATTCAAACATTCTGAGCCGCCTAGTTGTTAGCTTCTCGAGAGACGGAGAAAGTGGTGAAGGGCCGAAGTATGTCCAGGATAATATAGCCATACACAAAGAAGCCCTATCGAAGCTCCTGATGGACCCTGAAACCTGGGTTTACGTCTGTGGGGATGCTCGGAACATGGCCAAGGATGTGTTTGAGGGGTTCGTCTCGGTGCTGGCAGCTAGTGATATTCCTGGTGATCTCAAACCCAGGGAGTACTTGGCTCAAATGCAGATACAGAGGAGATACTTGCAGGATGTTTGGTCATAGTTTGTGATTTAATTTATATATTTATGTAGGCCTATATATGTGGATTTTTACTATAAACTTGTTTTTATATTACCAGGTACCTTTATATATATACGGTATATATACCGTATATCCAAAAACTTGACAAGTGAAGCAGCCCTTAACAGGATTGCCTGGAACGCCGCCATTAGGACAAGAGACTGAAACTGCACGTATGTGTGGAGTACTCGGTCTTAAAATTGTATATACAGTACTGTATAATTATACATATATATATATATATATATATATATATATATATATATATATATATATATATATATATATATATATGTGTGTATGTATATGAATTTGCAATAGTGAATGCTAGCACTGGGTTAGAATGATTGAGCTTATTACACTAGTTACAGACAACATTCACAACCATTCCAACAGTATGATAACCTTCCACATGCACCTCACATACTATACACAATAATGAGCGGTTGGGTTAGCAACCCTCCCCTTAACCCTGTTCTACAATATACGGGCAACGTCTTTTCAGTTTTATTCTAGCTATATTTATATTATTTTGTGCAGCTTAAGAAGGATATGTGGTAGTAATAAGGGTTGTTGTTGTTCCCTAAGCTGCCTGGCCGAACAGCCCAGGCCGAACAGTAAAAAGGGTTAAGTGAGATAGTTCGAAGCTTCTTAATTTTTGGTGGTCCTTTTTAAACTGAATACAATTGTCTAATAGCCAAAATAAAGTTAAAACGATGTCTCCAGTACAGAAGGGGTTAAACAAGCTAGAGCATCAAATACTTTACTTTTCTTTTGCTTCTCTTTGTCAATGTTTTTATTAATTTATAAAGGTTTGTTTGTATGATTACTTATAGAATATTTAAACAAAACTGACCATTACTGGTACTATCTTGTGTTTGTTTTTTATTATCGTATTACCTTTGGCAGTGGCACAAAAGCAGATGGAGTTAACCCTTTCACACATTTATGACTCAGAGGTTGCCAGATTAGCAATAAGAAATATAGTTCTCTCACTCTTATAATTACCTCTCCAAAATTAATGTTATGCCCACAGCTAACTCAAAGACAACTGCAGAGGTTGAAGTAACTAAACTAAAGGTTTCTAAATACCCCTGATGGTAACAAAGGCTTTAAAGTATCCCCAATAGGCTCAAAATTGCGTCTTATGTCGGAGAGGGTTAATACTTGCAAGATTTTTGGACTTAACTTGTGTGTCTCCCCCGCCCGGTACTACTCTCCTTGACGTAGTTGGGGGGCTTCGGGGGCGGGCGACTGGGGCTTGATGGGGGAGGGTTAGGGTTAGGGTTATTTCCTTCCCTCTCACCTTGAGCGGTCGCAAAACATTTCCCCATAAGGAATTAGTGTGTATTGCCCATAGGGTATTCCTATATTATTTGATCTGCCTTCCTATACAGTATATTTCATCTGCATCTGTATATGGTAAATCCGGTTCGAATCACGGTGGATCACATACTTGCTGTCATTAACCCTCTCCGACATATGATGCAATTTTGAGCCTATTAGGGATACTTTAAAACCTTTGTTACCATCAGGGGTATTTAGAAACCTTTAGTTTAGTTACTTCAACCTCTGCAGTTGTCTTTGAGTTAGCTGTGGGCAGAAAACTAATTTTGGAGAGGTAATTATAAGAGTGAGAGAACTCTTTCTTATTGCTAATCTGGCAACCTCTGCGTCATATGAGTCTGAAAGGGTTAATACACAGGAATTCCCTATGGGGAAATGTTTCGCGACCGCTCTGTATATACAGTATATGTATATACTGTATATGTATAATTAAATACTCTGGCACATAACTTATTTTTTTTATGTTTATTTTTTAATTATTGCAAAATTATAAAAACTTAAAAATTAAAAATAATAATGAAAATAACCGGCGTCTTTTCGTTGATAACTGTAAATGTAAACTCTGTGTGAATGAATTTGATTTTGAACATCAAACATTTTTTAAAAGTTACATTACCAATACAAAATTTTTGTTTCTAAATTCTTCTGTTAATGTAACATCTCCATGTAAAGTAAAGAATGTTATCTATTTAATAACCTGTGAGAAATGTGGTATACAATATGTTGGAAAGACGGAGCAATGTTTAAGAGAAAGAGCCTACGGGCATAGATCAGGAATTAAGAACGGCATCGACTCCAAGATTCTTCTATATAAGCATTTTAACACAGATTGTACTAAATTTGATTGTAAATACAAAATTATAGAAATTGTTCAAAGTAATCAAAATGTTTTAGATAGAGGAAATTATTGGATTGGAAAATTAATGACCATCTATCCATTTGGACTTAACAATCAAATAAAAAATGTAGGCAACATTTTGTATAAAGATTTATTAAAAAACTATTTTAATAACCCATATTTTAACTTCCCTGTTTTAAACAGAAGACCTGGTAGACACGGTAAAAAAAGACTAAATACATTTAATAAAAAGAAAACAGGTCTGATATTAAATTATTGTTAATAATTTATATCATTATATCGAAATTTCGGAATTAAAAATTAAAAGACTCATTGAAAGGCCTACAAAAGAAAAGTTTTGCTCCTTTTATAGAAATATTCTAAATAATAAACATAATTTCACAAATAAATTTAAGAATATAGTCTTTGCTTTTATGGGATATATTAGAGCTAATTCTAAGAAATCCAAAGATAACCGTATTAAAGATAAAGTCATGTCCACTTTAAATTATTCCTCTAAAATTTTAGACAAAATTAATGTTAACAGTCTTATTAATTCAAAGAAAGTTAAGTCCATGTTACCAGATGGTTGTAAAGATTTCAAACCATTAATAGTGTATTCATATGAACGACCTGTTGGGTCTATTATTTGTAATTATAATAAAGTTTTAGGAAATCTTTCAGATAATGATATTTTCAATAATAATAAATGCGTGTGTGAAAGAGTCATGGATATGCCAGCTAGCAGACGTGATGCACTAGCAAAGTTCATTTATAGTCCGATATGTCACATATTAACAGGTGATGTAGAACTAGTTAAACATTTTGCAAACGACAAATTAGCGGAGCTATGTCGTAAAGGGTTTAAATTTAGAATAGGGAGTAATAAAGTAACATGGGACATAATTTTAAAAGATATTGTTTTTTCAGTCAATAAATTAAAAGATAAATTGTTAAAAATTGCGTGCTGCAATGTAAGAGAACTAGAAGCATGGTCTAAATTTTTAATTAAGTTAATTAGAAATAAAATTTTCTCGCTTAAAAATGAATTTAATCTTTCAGATTTTATAGACTATAATTATAATAAGCTTAAAGCTGATTTAATAAATTTACATAAACATTTTGTAATCACTACAGTAGATAAAGCCAGCAATAATTATAGCTTCACATGTAAGAAATTTTATCTTGAAAATATGAAAAAAGAATTAGGTATTAAGGGTAACATATTACGTAAAAATATTTGCGGTAATTCTGTTTATGAAATTCAAAATAATCTGAATATTGATAACTTAATCGATGAACATACCAAAAAAATATATATTTGATATTAAACTTTCTGATAAGAACAAGTGCATTGCAAAAATTATACATGTTACCTAAATTTCCTAACAGAGCTTATAACTATCGCTTTATTGCCGGAGCAAAATTTGCTACCACTAAAACTCTATCAGAACAAGTCGTAAATTGCTTAAAATACATTAAAAGTACTCATAAAAGATATTGTAATACCATCATGGAAAAGAATCTGGCATTAACTATTATTGGAGTGTTGGACAATTTCGTTAGAAGTTATTGATAAAATAAATACCATGCCGAAAGTTACCTCGGTACATAGCTTCGACTTTTCAACTTTGTATACCAATTTGCCTTTAGATTTAGTATATTCAGAGCTTTGCTTTATTATAGATTTGCACTTTGACAGGTTTCGTTAGGAATGGTAATTATTTCATAAATGTTTATACTATTTTAATAATGCATCACTTAGCTCTACTCCCACTAGTTCTGTATATTTTGATAGAACTAAACTTAAAGATGCCCTTAAATTCCTCCTTTTCAATACTTATGTTATATTCGGGCCGTACATTTTCAAACAAAAATTAGGAATTCCTATGGGTGGAACCGACTGCCCTTTAATTGCAGACTTATTCTTGCTTGCTTTAGAATTTAAATATATAAAAGACTTAGTTGACAGTAGCAAGAAAAATAAAATTCCAGAAAAATTAGCACTTGCTAAACTGTTAAGTAATAATAGTAGATATATTGATGATATTCTTGTTTGCAATTTGTTAAATTTTAATCAAGTTGCTAAACTTATTTACCCTAATTCTATTCCCCTCACACAATGTAACGTAAATTATAAAGTTGAAAATTTTCTTGATATAAATATAGAGATTGTTAATGAACAGTGCATACTTAAAGTATATCACAAAGTTGATGATTTTAATTTTAATGTAATAAACTTTCCTTTCCCTAGTAGTAATATCGATAGTAAAATAAACTTATAAATGTTTTTTATTCCCAATATAAAAAGATTTTGAAAAATCTGCACTAAAGTAGATGACTTTGGGCCTAGGGCTAGGTTACTATACCAGACTCTTAGTGGACAGAGGTTTTGAGGCAAGTAAATTGTTCCATAAATTTAATCTTTTTAGGGTCAATTATTGTGACTGTATTCTAAAATTTGACATCAATAATTTTAATCAAGCATTTTTAACTTGAAGTTTCTTGTATAACCTCTGCTTACTTTTTGTCTGTATTTATTGTTTATCTTTTTCTTTTTCTATTATTATTAATTTATTAATATTGATGATTTTTTAAATTTATTGTTCTTGTTAAAAGAGTACTCTTTGTTTAAATCTGTTGTTACTTCATATTTTGTAATTATTTGTCTTTATATTATATGTATTCATTGTCGATAGTATCAATTGCTTACTTTTGCGATTTCCTTAGTTTATTTGTGCTATAAATGTAGGTTATTTGTAGGGTAGTTATTGATAGGGGTCACTTGAGGCATGCTATGCTTACAGGTACCTACCCGATAGCACTATCGTTAGTGAGTGCTGTACTGTATTTTATATATTATTTTGTAATAGTATAGATATCCTATCAATATTTGTATTTTGTACTATTTTAATGTCTTGTCATGTTGCAAATTTGATTTTAAATAATATTTTGACATTTAACATATAGTTTCTTTATTCATGCAGAGTTTAGTAAAATTTGCCAGAACGTCCCGGACTTCCAAACTTGACTACTTCCTTTAACGTGACGATAGTGCGTTGTTATATGTGCGATTAGTTTGCTTGGGAAACAGATTAACTTGCTAATGTAGTAATGTACACACTATGTGGTGGATTGTGTTCTTTTATTTCATAATTTAATTTTAGTAAACGTTGTTTCCACATAGCGATTTTGATAATTTAATTTGACTTTATATTGTCCCTTGTCCCAATTTTGGTTTGTTTAGTTTGCAAGTTTTACATTTTAATTCATTCTACAGATATTTTACAGCATTGTTCCGAGGAACTTGCTTCAATTGTGCCGCCTCTCACATCTTTCCCCGTAGAACTAGGGCAGCTGAGAGCGCCCATGAATTTACACTGTTCTCCTCCACAATGCAGAACTTCTGCTTATCAGAATTCATTTATCCCAAGCTACTACTGGATTCACTTCCCTCGAATTGCTTTCCACAAACTTACCATCTACAAATGTTAAAAACATTGTTACAAACATTTTATGAATGGAGGATGCCTTTAGGCACATGGACCTTTTTGTTTTATCTGTGTTTTTCCTTCCTCCATTCATTGTCTCTTTTAAAAAAAAAAAAAAAAAAAAATTATGTATTTTATTTTATTTTTTTATTGGGGGTGGCCGACTCGAGACAGAGCCTATACCAAGAACAAATAAAATTGGATAGTGAAATAAAGTTATAAGTGAAGATGATTTATTATAATGAATTACACAGTTGGCTTAGCTTTATTGTCTTGAATCTGCCTTGCTCCTAACTCTAAACTGAATTATTGTCAATTTGGATAAACAGTAGGACCTCCACTTACTAATATTTCTATGTAACAAAAACCTCTTGGTACAGTAAACTTACTTTTATCCAAAAATTTAAGTTAACCAAAGCTTTTGCTATCTGTATTTTTCACTTATCTAAACCTCTCTGGGTGCTTAATTACATCAATTCAACCCCTCTGATGTAGATATCTCTTGAATTAATGATAATTTGAAATTAAAACAGCCTAGAAATGGTTTTAAATGCACTGAACACAGTATATGTGGCCATTTGTACACATATTTAGCTCTACAGAGGGACTCGTTTATCCGTAAAAATAGCTTATCCAAAATTTCAACAGATTTTTTTGATGAAAGGGAGTTTACTGTAATGACATGCCATCTGATAACAACAGCTCAATCTCTCTGTTCATTTACTGTAATGACATGCCATCTGATAACAGCTCAATCTCTCTCTGTTCATTTACTCAAGTTGCAGTTGATTTCTTGATAGGTAATGGACAAACAAGACACTGCATCGTCTCTGCATCATATTAATGCGGAGTTTTATCAATTAACAGCATATTAGGCTATACATTTTTGTGTGTGTCGTCCCAGTTTTGATTTGTTTATTTTGCAAGTTGTACATTATAATACTAATGATAACTGAATTTATAAAGTATAACTTGCAAACTAAACAAACCAAAACTGGGACAACACAATATAAAGGCAAAAGAACTTATGAAAATCGCTGTGGAAATAACGCATAATTAAGATCAGGATAAGCCAATTTTTTGCCAGCTATATAAAAAAAGGCAGTACTGTACTGTACAGTATAACATTAATAACATAATCAAATCAATGTAAGATATGGATATAGACCAAAAAACAATCTCTAGGGTAAGAGTAAATAAAGTTCAAAGTTGTTTTGTCTTTTTACTGTGTTCGTCGGGGTTTTGGTTTGTATATTTTGAAAGTTTTACATTATAATATATATGTATAAGTTTATACACTTCTTTTTACTGAGTTTTTATTGGCATAATTATGTTTGACAGTTTTCGAACAGGTTACTGAAATGTCTCGTCCACTAATAAAAAAAAACTAGTCCGTAGGGTAAAGACTCCGTTTCATTAATTGGAGGTTCTACTCTTATCATTTTTTACGGCTCCGTGATTATAATTCAGTTTGACTATTGTTTAACCCCTTCTGTATTAGCGACGTCCTTTTAACCCTCTCACATCCTTATGACGCAGAGGTTGCCAGATTAGCAATAAGAAATAGATTACTCTCACTCTTATAATTACCTCTCCAAAATTAGTTTTCTGCCCACAGCTAACTCAAAGACAACTGCAGAGGTTGAACTAAATAAACTAAAGGTTTACAAATACCCCTGACGGTAACAATGGCTTTAAAGTATCCCTAATAGGCTCAAATATTGCATCAGGACGTGAGAGGGTTAACTATATTCTAGCTACTATTAGACAATATTTTCAGTATATGAAGGGCTTCCAGGAATTAAGAGGCTTTGAACTATCTCTCTCCACAGGCCGTAGCTCGATTGGTAGAGCGTTCGCCTGCTAACCGTGAGGTTGACGGTTCGAGCCTCGGGCCAGCCAGTGAGTTATTGGCAGATGTCAGTGCTGTTGGTGAACGGTGCGGTCTAGCAATCTGTGGCAACTATTCACCAAGTCCCTGATTCATCAGGGCACCCACCCTAGCCTTGCTATTCAGCAGGGAGTGTATAGTGGTAAAAACTGCATCATCATCTTAACACTTTTTACCACCACAGATCCTTCTTAACCCTTAAAGATCGGGGTCGGACTTAAGTCCGGTTCCAATTTGCAGCAAGTTAGGAGCATTATTAAGGCTTTTAAAGCGTTAAAATAGAGTGCAAATGGCCGGGAGCGCAGCGGGCCAGACAGCCGACTCCCAGGGCTTACCGCCGCCCATTAACTCATGTTCCCTGTGTTCTCGAGAGGCCGGCAGTGTAGCCAGTAGTGAGCATAGCTGGGAAAAATATGCCGCTATACGCTAAACTCCCATGTTACTGGTATCACTGTATGAGAACCACGAGTGCTACGTAGCTCGTTCTGGTCTCATTTTGAAGCTTTTAGCACCTAGTTTTTTGCTAAATAATTTTTTTTTTCATGCAGATACTTGATTTATCATGCAGGAGGGCCTGAATATGCCCAAATAAGCCCAAAACCCCCCGCTAGACGAGGGTTAAACTGCACCAAATGGTCTAAATATAGCTAGAACCATATATAAAAGACATCGCCGGTACAGAAGGGGTTAAGGATTAGTATAAATGACAACCTCACGAAGCCTACTTCTCTATACAGTGTGTATTGTTTAGCTTGGGGGGGGTGACCTGCTTTTTGTTATTTCTGTCCTTTTCTCTTTCTCTGGCTTGTATCCATTCGGCCCCATTCAGCCAACTATTTTAAGATTTTTTTTTTTTTTTTTCCCCATCTAGGTGTCGATTTCTTCCTGGCGAGCGACCCGTCGAGCCCGAGGCATTCATATATGAGATAATCCGGACTTCACCGGGAAATTTTTCTAAAATCGAAAAATGTACAAATTTAGGCCTGCTGTCAAACCAAAAATAAACTATGCTGGCTTGCTCACCGTCACAAATTGACACCTGTATGGGATATAACGATCTTACAAAAGCAGTAGGCGGAGGGGGGCCAAATGGATACAAGCCAGAGAAAGATTAGATGAAAGGACAGAACAAAAACAGGTCACCCCCCTTAATGGAATGAAGATTGTCATTAAGGCAAGACGTCAATCAAATGGGCAGATTTTTCTAGCAGAGCAGATTACTGTACCGGATCCACTTTTGTGCTTTTTTCACCAATAATTTGCCATGGTTGTTTGTTTAGCCACTGGGATTTATGTTATGATGAACTCCACTGGAATTAATTTAATGGTAACGTGTATTAAATAATTTTAAATGTGATTGACTTCCATGTTCTAGTGAATTTTCTCAGGAAGACTGGCCTATTAAAAGATCCTAATATTATTACTGTACTGTATCTTTACCATATTCTGTAGTAATTACTATTTTTTATTACTGTTTATTATTAACGGCCATGATGAGCGAGTATACGAGCAGCGTGGATCCGTCGCCATCCACCGCAAGCCATGTCTGGGCAGGACACTTGTGGACAGTGGGAGACATCTCCAGCTCCTTTACAGACTTGGGGGATAGCGAAACACGGCTCAAATTCGACTAAATTTTACCGATTTAGCATCATCACTGTGCAATTCGTTGCACGGCAACCAGTGGTCATATCAGACACGAGTCAGGTTTTCATTGTTAGAGGTCTATTCCTCTCCTTTCATGATATATTCATTGACATACATTCTAGCTCTTATTTATACATTAAATTGTGCAGGGAATGAAGGTTACTTTTTAGTCCAAAAACCCCCGTATGGTACAGTGGGTAACGCAAGCAATTCTTACGTTTCCTACAGTTTTTCTTACAGTAGATCCTCTGGAAAAAGAGCAAACTATGCCTGTGTATCCAGCTCAGTACCAGTGCTTGCACTGCTGCGGGTCGTTCACGGGTGTTGGCGGCGGCGGTAACCAGACGCACACCATTTTTACTATTCTGTATTTTTGTTTCATAATCACCAACTTCAAATCTTGTCTTGTCCCCATGCTTTATCAAATTACTATTCAAACTCCCCTTATTGATTCGGAATCGACTACATACTGGGACAGTGGCGCTTGTCTTCTGACCAGTGCTGGCAGATAATTATAAGGGGAGTGTTGTCATACTTTATCCAAGAATTACAAGCGAAAACTTGAATATTGACTAAGTATAAACACCAGACAAATATCCATGGTGACGCCCACCTTTAGTGAACCTTATAAATCCTATGTTTCGTAATGAGCGCAGCGGCCATCTGTTTCTTTGGATGCCATATTGGTGCCATAATGATCACAGACAGACTTCCCCTAATTAATTTCTTGAATGTGACAATAGTAAGGTTTGTTATGTGTGCAATTAGTTTTGCTTGGGAAACAGATTAGCTTGCTCATCGTGTACTTTACCACAACCCCATATGTGGTGGTAGTGGTGGTTTTGTGTTGTTGTTTGTTGTTTGTTGTTTTTGTTGTTGTTTGTTCCCCCAGGCTGCCTGGCCAAACAGAGCCCAAGGTCCCGAGCAAGGCCAAGGGCCATAGAGAGCCCCCACAAAGCCCTCCCTTGCTTACCACTAACCGAAAACCCAGGTGACGCGAAGCCACTTCTAAGGCAGGGCGCTGGAGCGAGGAAGGGTGAGGTGCGGAAAACCGCCCTGGAAACCAAAGCCCAGAACAACCCCCCACAAGGGCCCTGTGCCCCTCAGCAATTATGAAGAGAAAGTTTGAGGGGCAAAGGAAAAATGTAACGCTGTTGGCTTCCAATCTTAGGTAAATTGGGATGACCTCAATCCGTCAATCCACTGAATAATATTGGGGCGGGCGGGTCACTTGAGATCTTAGAAAATATTAAGTAAGAAAGGAAACAGTCAGAGTAAGCTATGGTATGGCAGAGATCGCTTCAGTTCTCACTCTGATAGAGCCAGGCCCATCACCCACCTGGTGGTTTTGTGTTTCTGTTATTTGCACTAAACCGTTGTTCCACATAGCGATTTTGAAACTTAAATTTTGCCTTTATAGTTGTCTCATCCCATGTTTTTGGTTTGTTTATTTTAGCAAGTTTTACATTTTAATTGAATTATATCCTAACAACATTCAACAACATTAACTATCTCTTACACATTCAATTCTAACACACGATTTCTATTTTGGTTTTCAAAAACTAAGTCCTACTACAACCCTCACAAACACATCCAAATTACTAACCTACACTTTCCACTCCCTTAAATTGAACACATCTACTCACGCAAGTTATCAAGCTGCGCTGTAGTAGAGAGAGCGGCCATTTTGTTCTTGGACTTCCTTTTCGCTGTATATTATATTTTTGATCATGTAGAGTTTAGAGCCACAGACCAAACTGTACCACGTAGCCTAATTGGCCACATGTTTATTATGGGTATGGATAACAGTATTGGAATGATCAACTAGAGGCTAATGACACCAGTGACATTAGTATGGTGTAAGCTGTCCAATCTCTGTGTACTTTTAGGTCCTCCTGTTCCATATTTTACCACTTATTCACATCTTCCTTACTTGCTACATGACATAAAACCTTCATAATAAATAATGAACTAATGATCTACAATTCCTTCCTGCAATGTACTCGGGGTACTCGATAGTACTTTGTCCACTTCCAGGTCCAGAGCTTGGTCCTTCAGTTTAATTAGAATCGTCACATCCTGGTGCATGTGGTACAACTCATATCAAGTCAGGTGAAGTATTGAGGGATAACCTTTCACAGGTACTGTATCTAGGTACATACCTATAACTTAACAATCAACCTAGCTCTTAACACACTTAACTCCTTCTCTT
>CM064557.1:5875543-5967978 GCA_032716605.1 Paralithodes platypus | reverse complement strand
TTTTTTTGAATGAAAGGGAGTTTACTTGTAATGACATGCCATCTGATAACAACCAGCTCAAATCTCGTCTGTTCATTTACTGTAATGACATGCCCATCTGATAACAACGCTCATTATCTCTCTCTGTATCATTTACTCTAAGTTGCAGTTGATTTCTATACTGATAGGTAATGGACAAACAAGACACTGCATCGTCTCTGCATCATATTAATGCGGAGTTTTATCAATTAACAGCATATTAGGCTATACATTTTTGTGTGTGTCGTCCCCGGTTTTGGTTTGTTTATTTTGCAAGTTGTACATTATAATACTAATGATAACTGAATTTATAAAGTATAACTTGCAAACTAAACAAACCAAAACTGGGACAACACAATATAAAGGCAAAAGAACTTATGAAAATCGCTGTGGAAATAACGCATAATTAAGATCAGGATAAGCCAATTTTTTGCCAGCTATATAAAAAAAGGCAGTACTGTACTGTACAGTATAACATTAATAACATAATCAAATCAATGTAAGATATGGATATAGACCAAAAAACAATCTCTAGGGTAAGAGTAAATAAAGTTCAAAGTTGTTTTGTCTTTTTACTGTGTTCGTCGGGGTTTTGGTTTGTATATTTTGAAAGTTTTACATTATAATATATATGTATAAGTTTATACACTTCTTTTTACTGAGTTTTTATTGGCATAATTATGTTTGACAGTTTCGAACAGGTTACTGAAATGTCTCGTCCACTAATAAAAAAAAACTAGTCCGTAGGGTAGACTCCCAGTTTCATTAATTGGAGGTTCTACTCTATCATTTTTTACGGCTCCGTGATTATAATTCAGTTTGACTATTGTTTAACCCCTTCTGTATTAGCGACGTCCTTTTAACCCTCTCGCATCCTTATGACGCAGAGGTTGCCAGATTAGCAATAAGAAATAGATTACTCTCACTCTTATAATTACCGGTACCTCGCCAAAATTAGTTTTCTGCCCACAGCTAACTCAAAGACAACTGCAGAGGTTGAACTAAATAAACTAAAGGTTTACAAATACCCCTGACGGTAACAATGGCTTTAAAGTATCCCTAATAGGCTCAAAAATTGCATCAGGACGTGAGAGGGTTAACTATATTCTAGCTACTATTAGACAATATTTTCAGTATATGAAGGGCTTCCAGGAATTAAGAGGCTTTGAACTATCTCTCTCCACAGGCCGTAGCTCGATTGGTAGAGCGTTCGCCTGCTAACCGTGAGGTTGACGGTTCGAGCCTCGGGCCAGCCAGTGAGTTATTGGCAGATGTCAGTGCTGTTGGTGAACGGTGCGGTCTAGCAATCTGTGGCAACTATTCACTAAGTCCCTGATTCATCAGGGCACCCACCCTAGCCTTGCTATTCAGCAGGGAGTGTATGGTGGTAAAAACTGCATCATCATCTTAACACTTTTTACCACCACAGATCCTTCTTAACCCTTAAAGATCGGGGTCGGACTTAAGTCCGGTTCCAATTTGCAGCAAGTTAGGAGCATTATTAAGGCTTTTAAAGCGTTAAAATAGAGTGCAAATGGCCGGGAGCGCAGCGGGCCAGACAGCCGACTCCCAGGGCTTACCGCCGCCCATTAACTCATGTTCCCTGTGTTCTCGAGAGGCCGGCAGTGTAGCCAGTAGTGAGCATAGCTGGGAAAAATATGCCGCTATACGCTAAACTCCCATGTTACTGGTATCACTGTATGAGAACCACGAGTGCTACGTAGCTCGTTCTGGTCTCATTTTGAAGCTTTTAGCACCTAGTTTTTTGCTAAATAATTTTTTTTTTCATGCAGATACTTGATTTATCATGCAGGAGGGCCTGAATATGCCCAAATAAGCCCAAAACCCCCCGCTAGACGAGGGTTAAACTGCACCAAATGGTCTAAATATAGCTAGAACCATATATAAAAGACATCGCCGGTACAGAAGGGGTTAAGGATTAGTATAAATTACTTAACCTCACGAAGCCTACTTCTCTATACAGTGTGTATTGTTTAGCTTGAGGGGGGTGACCTGCTTTTTGTTATTTCTGTCCTTTTCTCTTTCTCTGGCTTGTATCCATTCGGCCCCATTCAGCCAACTATTTTAAGACTTTTTTTTTTTTTTTTTTCCCCATCTAGGTGTCGATTTCTTCCTGGCGAGCGACCGCGAGCCAGCATTATATGAGATAATCCGGCTTCACCGGGAAATTTTTCTATCGAAAAATGTACAAATTTAGCCTGCTGTCAAACAAAAATAAAAAATATGCTGGCTTGCTCACCAGTCAAAAATTGACACCTGGATGGGGATAAACGTCTTAAAACAGTAGGCTGAATGGGGCCAAATGGATACAAGCCAGAGAAAGATAGAAAAGGACAGAACAAAAACAGGTCACCCCCCTTAATGGAATGAGATTGTCATGTAAGGCAGCGTCATATGGACAGTTTTTCTAGCAGGATTCTGACTCCACTTTTGCTTTTCACCAAATATTTGCCTTGTTTGTTTAGCTGATTTATGTATGATGAACTCCAGGAATTAATTTAATGGTAAAGTGTATTAATAATTTTATGTGATTGACTTCCATGTTCTAGTGAATTTCTCAGGAAGACTGGCCTATTAAAAGATCTATTATTATTACTGTACTGTATTCTTTACCATATTATTAGTATTACTATTTTTTTACTGTATTATTAACGCCATGATGAGCGAGTATAAACAGCGTTGATCCGTCCCATCCACCGCCAGCCATGTCTGGGCGGACACTAGTGACAGTGGGAGACAACTCCAGCTCCTTTACAGACTTGGGGATAGCGAAAACGGCTCAAATTCGCTAAATTTTACCGATTTAGCATCACCTGTGCAATATCGTTGCACGGCAACCAGTGGTCATACAGACACGAGTCAGGTGTCATTGTTAAGGTCTATTCCTCTCCTTTCAGGGATATATCATTGACATACATTCTAGCTCTTATTTATACATTAAAATGTGCAGGGAATGAAGGTTACTTTTAGTCCAAAACCCCCGTATGGTACAGTGGTAACCAAGCAATTCTTACAGTTTCCTACAGTTTCTTACAGTAGATCCTCTGGAAAAAGGCAAACTATGCCTGTGTATCCAGCTCAGTACCAGTACTTGCACTGCTGCGGTCGTTCACGGTGTTGGCGGCGGCGGTAGAAGACGCAACATTTTTACTATTCTGTATTTTTGTTTCATAATCAAACTTCAAATCTTGTCTTCCCCATGCTTTATCAAGATTACTTTCAAACTCCCTTATTGATTCGGAATCGACTACATACTGGGGCAGTGCGTTGTCTTCTGACAAGTGCTGCAGTAATTATATTAAATACTTATCCAAGAATTACAAGCCAAACTTGAATATTGACTAGTATAAACACCAGACAAATATCCATGTGACGCCACCTTTAGTGAACCTTATAAATCCTATGTTTAGTAAGAGAGAGCGGCCATCTGTTTCTTTGGATGCCATATTGGTGCCATAATGATCAAAGGACAGACTTCCCTAATTAATTTCTTGAATGTGACAATAGTATGTTGTTATGTGTGCAATTAGTTTGCTTGGGAAACAGATTAGCTTGCTCATGTAGTAATTTACACCCTATGTGGTGGTTTTGTGTTGTTGTTGTTGTTGTTGTTGTTGTTGTTGTTGTTCCCCAGGCTGCCTGGCCAAACAGCCCCAAGGTCCCGAGCAAGGCCAAGGCCATAGAGAGCCCCCACAAAGCCCTCCCTGCTTACCACTAACAAAACCCAGGTGACCGAAGCCACTCTAAGGCAGGGTGCGGAAACGCCCGGGAAACCAAAGCCACACCCAGGGCCCTGTGCCCCTCAGCAATTATGAAGAGAAAGTTGAGGGGCAAAGGAAAAATGTAACGCTTTGGCTTCCAATCTTGGTAAATTGGGATGACCTCAATCCACGGAAGAGATGCCGTCACTTGAGATCTAGAAAATATATAAGTAAAAGGAACAGTCAGAGTAAGCTATGGGTATGGCAGAGATCGCTCAGTTCTCACTCTGATAGACCAGCCCATCACCACATGGTGGTTTTGTGTTCTTTTATTTCACTAAACCGTTGTTTCCACATAGCGATTTTGAAACTTATTTTGCCTTTATATTGTCTCATCCCTGTTTTGGTTTGTTTATTTTGCAAGTTTTACATTTTAATTGATTATATCCTAAAACATTCAACAACATAACTATCTCTTACACATTCATTCTAACACACATTTATTTGGTTTTCAAAAACCTACTACACCCTCACAAACACATCAAAATACTACTACACTTTCCACTCCCTTAAATTAACAACTCTACCACGCAAGTTATCAAGCTGCCTGTAGTAAGAGAGAGCGGCCATTTTGTCTTTGGATTCCATTTAGGTGATATTATATTTTTGATCATGTAGAGTTTAGATCCACAGACCAAACTGTACCAGTAGCCTATTGCCAAATGTTTATTATGGGTATGGATATACAGTATTGGAATGTAAATAGAGGCTAATGACACCAGTGACATTAGTATGGTGTAAGCTGTCCAATCTCTGTTACTTTAGGTTCTCTGTTCCATATGTTACCACTATTCACATCTTCCTTACTTGCTACATGACATAAAACCTTCATAATAAATAATGAACGTATGATCTACAATTCTTCTGCAATGTACTCGGTACTCGATAGTACTTTGTCATTCAAGGTCCAGAGCTTGGTCTTCCAGTTTAATTAGAATAGTCCATCTGGTGCATTGTGTCCTCAGATCAAGTCAGGTGAAGGTATTGAGGGATAACCTTTCACAACGGTACCTCGTATCTACTGGATATTACCCCACCACCTATAACTTAACAAAATCAACCTAGCTCTTAAAACACACCTTAACTCCTTCTCTTAGCTGTATTCTAGCTAATATTGGGACGATTATATTCACTTTAAAAAGGGCCTCCAGCATTTTACAGGCTTTGCTCTATCTCACTCAACCCCTTATGCTACCTCAAATCCTTCTTAAAACTTCTCCAAATTGTCTAAATATAGCAAGAATAAATTGAAAAGACATCGCCGGTATAGAAGGGGTTAATATTTGCCATGTTCCTTACCCAATAAAACAGACCTAATCATCTATACTACAACACTATTAAATCATCTATACTACAACACTATTAAATCATCTATACTACAACACTATTAAATCATCTATACTACAACACTATTAAAACTCAACCCACACTGGTGCAATATGTCCTCGTTGTTGTTGTTGTTGTTGTTCCCCAAGTTGCCTGGCCGAACAGCCCCAAGGCCCCGAGCAAGGTCAAGGCCATAACCGAGCGTCCCCACAGAACCCTCCCCGCCGACCACAATAAAGCCTGGGTGACCGAAGCCACTCATGGCGGGGAGCTGAGGAGGGTGCAGAAACGCCCGGGAAACCAAAGCCCCACACAGGGCCCTGTGCCCCTCAGCAATTATGAAGAGAGAGTTGAGGGGCAAAGGAAAACTGTGACGCTTTGGCTTCCAATCTTGGTAGATTGGGAGGTCAACCCACGGAAGAGACGCCGTCACTTGAGATCTAGAAAATATATAAGTAAAAGGAGATCGCTCAGTTCTCACTTCTGATAGGCCAGCCCATCACCACATATGTCCTCGTTTTAGCCCTTTCATCCCGTTCCCTCCCTTTCACAGCCACACATTCATACATCACTCGGCAGACTCCGCAATTTCTACATTATCGACTACCAATGCGTGTATGATGCCTTCCGCCGTGTCTAGTCCTGCTGTACGCTGGGTGTCCGCCTAGATCAAAGTGTGTCTCCGTACCATCATCCACAAACTCGCCTGTGAATAGGAAATAATTAGTCTTAGGTTATTGAATATCTTTGGATGCTCCGTTTCACTAGTATGAGACGGTGTTGTGTGGATGTGCTTAAAAGGAAACCTTGAGATGGTTCGGCTACTTAAACTTATGCAAAAGATTACTAAAAGAGTGTACGGGAGTAAGGTGTGGAGAGGGGAGGGGATGGAGCTCATTATGCGTGAAAGCGGTGCTGGATGGGAGGACGGACGGGCATCGACTGACTGAGAACAGAGGTGCATGGGGGCGTTTCGTTAGTGGCCACCCCTACATACAAGTTACATAATATAGTACACACTTGACATGGTCTTACCGCAGTGTCTAGTTTCTGTCCGTTGACCCAAACATCGAGTGTATCCTTCTCCAGCACCACCCTCGTGTACGCCCCGTCAATAGGGAACAACCACGTCTTTAGGATCTTGCTCTGGTTCTCCGCAAACTTCTTGTAGCTCTTGCCGTTCACCTTTAAAGACGTGCCCAAGATTAGAAGATCATTTAAATATAAAAGGAAGACGTAGATGGTGGGAGGAGGGGGGGGGGGGGGGGGCCATCATTCATTCTCTTTAGCCTTATTAGTTTTGAGATTATAAGACATTTGCTCCATTAGTTTGGCGATATTAAGAAATTTTGTACCATTTAGGTGGCGATTTTTTCCTGGCAGGTGATAGCGAACCTGCAATTTAGGAGTTGGCCGGGGCATTTTTCTACCGAAAAATGCATAAATTAATCTTGAACAGGGGTGTTTGGATATTTTGTTAATGCTTGATGGAGGTCTAGGGAGGAAACTAAAAAAAAAAAAAAAATTATATATATATATATATATATATATATATATATATATATATATATATAAACACATTAAATTCAAAATTCAAAATAAATAAACAAAAACTTTAATGCCAAGTTGTCCCGTACAGTCAGCGTCAATAATTGTGTGCTGTACTCTGTTTTATTACAGCTGAGGGTAAATTGTCATGTCTTCAGCTTGATTACTCCGCTATTATGCAGGGTTTGTAGCGAGATCTCTTGTTAATTACGAAAACTTAAGGGATTCAATTTACCGTCAGCTGACCTCCCGAAATCCATCCTTCTGAATCCTCCCTTCCTCGCGAGGACAGAGTCCACCTGGCCAGGCTGAGATGCGGACACCATCCAGCCCTTCTGAGCTATCAAAAGTGACTGGATGACTCCGTCGTCGACTCCTGCCCAGGTTGTAACAGCACCCCATACTATTAAAAACATCATAGAAGACTGCATTTCACACAACCACTTAAGCCAACAACACCATCTACACTCCTTGAGAGCTCTGTGGGAAAGCCCGACCGTGGCCACCATGGCCATGGTCTTCCTTAGGGACTCGGGGCTGTTTGGCCAGGCAGCTTAGGGAACAACAACAAACGTCAGCTGAAATTAAACCGACTAGACCTCCATAATACAATACACATAATCTATATGGTTATCTATCTATACCCGGTTCATTATAGCTAGGCCAGATGTCGTGAACCCTAACTCCTGTAACTCAAAAGGGGCTAGAGCAAATGGGCTGTACATTTCTGCACCTATTCCCGGGCTGACCCTTCCCTAATGGTGGAAATATTAGCTTGATTACTTAACCCGTACTGTACCGTAAGATACAGTAATTAAAGTCCCCAGCAGTCCCAAACAATGTGGCAAAAATGGCAGGAGAGACCACCTATCCACCTCCAAAGATGAGGGAACACTGGTTCTGTCACCCTTCAGTGGGTCTCATATAACCTGAGAAGTGTTGCCAACACGGGAGCAGCGCTCAAAAGGTTGTGGTAACTGGTACAGGGTTGTACAGGCAGTTACAAGGAAAGTACATTACTGACGTATATATACGGCGCTGGGACTGGAGGGGTTAAGTCATTTGGGAGTTATAGAGGTTTATGGTCGAGAGTTTAGGCCTACTTATTTGGAACAGGGTAGGCTATTGTTATAAGTTAAAAATATCCTTAACCCCTTGAGGATTATGATGTCATTTGGCAGTTTATTGTGGCTATTATTAGACTATTTTATTTAGATTAGGAAGGGTATATGGAAGTAAGCGAGGGTAATCGAGATAGTCTTTACCCTATTAATGCCCACAGATCCTTCCTAAGTTGTATAAAATCGTCTAATACTAGCCATAATAAACTGCCAACACACGTCATGATCCTGAAGGGGTTAACAGACGAAGAAAGTCTGTATATTAACATTTGGCTCAGTGGGGTTTAGGAGTATTTTAGCATTAAACCATAAACATACATACATACGGCGGCTATAGTCTGTTCGCTGTAAGTAGGCGAAAAATCATGACCTCTGACCTCTGTAACTCAAAAACGACTAGAGTAATCGAGCTAATATTTCTACCATTTGGGAAGAGTCAGTCACAGCAATAGATGTGGAAATTTACAGCCAATTTGCTCTTGGAAGTAGAAGGACCCGCCGGGGTAAGAGGGAACTTAAGGCCTCAGGTCAGGTGAACATATTGAGGGATAAGCGGATAAGCCTTTACAAAGGCACCTCGTAGCTACTTCTACTTTTCTATTTTCTGAAGAGTGTAGAAAGGAGAAGGGGTGTTGGTGAGAGAGGAAGTTGTTGGAGTGGCTTTGGTATGTGTGTTTTCTTGTATGGAGCCTATTCTCACCTCTCTGCCTTATTCCTAACTAACTAACCTTTGTAACTCAAATACAAGTAGTAGCCTATCTAGAGGAATCCAGCTGATATTTCTACCATTTGTGTAGTCAGCCAGGGAATAGGTCAGAACATTTGCAGCCCATTTGCTCTAGCCCTTTTTGAGTTACAGAGTTTAGGGTTCTAGATGTCTTTTCTAATGATAGATAGTGAATGTGTGAACATTTACAGCCCATTTCCTCTAGCCCTTTTTGAGTTCCAGATCTCCTTTCTAATAATATAGTGAATGTGTGAAAATGTACAACCCATTTGCTCTAGCCCTTTTTGAGTTACAAAGGTTAGGATTCAATGTTTCCAGCCTAATAATAGAGGATAGCTTATAGTTGTAGTGAAGGGAGGAGCCACGGAGAAATATGACATTGGAAAAAGTGTCCTCCTAAACCCTAACTAAGAAATGTAGTGGAATTTATAACCCTTCAAGGATTTTACTCAGCTTAGCAAGGAACGCTAAAAGTCAGAGAGTTAATTAAGGAATTACCCCTTTGATTCCTAGAGGGCCTTCATAAACTACAAGAAATCGTCTAATAGTAGCCCGAAAATAATACAATAACGCATCCTAGAACTGAAAGGGATAATTTCTGCCTCACAATAATAATATAACTCCATGGATGTTCTGGTACTGGTAGTACACTATATTATTAACCTTTTGAGGATTATAACGCGTTTAGACACTATATTTTGGCTAGAACTTGTCGATCCTGTTCAGGTTAGGAAGGATCTATTGAAGTCAGAGGCATAACTGAGTTAGTTTTGCCCCCTTTAATTCCTAGAGATCCTTTCTAAACTGCATAAGATCGTCTAATAAATAACCAAAATATAATAAAGAAACACGTCCTTATATCCTGAAGGGTATAAAAGAGGTATCCGCTTCCTGTGCCATCATGGCCGCCTCATAGTAGATTAGTAGAATGGGGGAAGGGGTGATAGGTATGTTGGGGAAGGGGTGAGATTATCTTGGAGAAGGGGTGAGGTATTTGGGGGAAGGAGTGAGGTATCTGGGGGGCCTACAGCTCGTACATTATCTGTGCCAGTGTTGGTCGGGCAGAGCCTTTCGGACAAGTCATCTTCTTACATAATCTATATAGCTTATGCTCATATTTAGGCAATGAGTATAACACAGTTCGCATTGCTACACCTAGTGAATATACATCACAGTGGGACATGGCCGGGCCCCCCAGGTACAGTCCAAGGTCACAGTGAGGGTAGTTCTTATGATCCTCAATGGTGTTATCCTGGAAATACTGCAGCTTGTGGCCCACAGGGCAGGCCATTCCCAAGTCGATTATATATGCCTTAAGACCAACGAGATCGACCAAGACATTGTCCAACTTGAAATCATTATGGCTTATACCTGCGCTGTGTGGTTCACTTAGCGCCGTGGTCACAGCATTAAACACATGCAAGGCCTGGTAGGCAGTTGACAACTTGTCGTCCTGTAGTAATTCGAGCAGGGAAGGGTGAGGGCAATATGTTATTAACAACCCTGGCCTATCACTGGCAACCATAATAACCCGTGGTGTTCCTCCCGCTCCATCAGCCATTATCATCATAAATGCTTCATGCATGAAATTATCAATTTGCTCTTTGCCTCCCTTACCAATTTTCAAACAAGCTAGCCGACCGTTGTATCGTACTAGATCAACCACGCCATTGCCGCCCTCCCCAAGTGTCCGGACAAACTGACACTTCTGTGTAATGTACCCAATAGGGGCAATCTTATCAGTGAAGTTGGCGTTCATTTTGTATGATTTTACTTAGGCTATTAAACACTTTAAATACCGCTCAATATGTTTATGTAAACCTTTAACTCACTACTATAACTTAAAGAGTGATTAATTGTTAAAGAGAAATCTTATTCAATGAACTAAACAGGAGACACCAAATTCACGTCTAATCGCACTAACCTGAAGAATCAGAATAAGGTAAGTTGGGTAACGGTGTTGGCGTAGGCCTATTGTGTTGTTGTTGTTGTTGTTGTTGTTCCCCAAGCTGCCTGGCCGAACAGCCCCAAGGCCCCGAGCAAGGCCAAGGCCATAACCGAGCGCCCCCACAGAACCCTCCCCGCCGACCACAATAAAGCCTGGGTGACCGAAGCCACTCCATGGCGGGGAGCTGAGGAGGGTGCGGAAATGCCCGGGAAACCATAGCCCCACCCAGGGCCCTGTGTCCCTCAGAAATTATGAAGAGAAAGTTGAGGGGCAAGGGAAAAAAATGTGACGCTTTGGCTTCCAATCTTGGTAGATTGGGAGGTCAATCCACGTTAGAGACGCCGTCACTTGAGATCTAGAAAATATATAAGTAAAAGGAACAGTCAGAGTAAGCTATGGGTATGGCAGAGATTGCTCAGTTCTCACTCTGATAGACCATCCCATCACCACATGACTAGAACCCAATCCTCTCAGCATCAGCTAGGAAAGGCCCTAGAAAGCCGCCTATGGCGGGGGGATAGCTCCCCTATTTCAACCCTTTTCGGGGTTGGGCACCCTATTGTGTAAATTCATTTTGTCGACATTCTCCTTTGTAGAGCTTTTGTTATTCCAAATTATAGATTTATAACGATTAATTTAGTTATAATATATATATGTACTAATTTACACAAATAAACTTGCTGTATTTCTTAAATTTCTTAAATCATAATTATACGTTATCAAAATACATTAGTTAGTAGTGACCTACACTTTCTATGATGACACTCCTGTTAGAGAAAACGGAATTTAATGCTTAACTAATATATATTTTGTAACGCCCTATATCCCTTATACAAATTTCTTTCTATATCTTGTAGGAGACGGGGTTAGCCCGTCTTTTAGGGAAAAGCGTCCCTACGAATCCGAACTACATCTACTCCGACTATTCCTATAGGTCGAGCTATAATGCTTCTTCCCTATTTGTTACACATACACACAATTAACTTAATATTAAGGACCCTACTGCTACCTCATGCGTGGGAAGAGAGGCTTTAGACACCTCCATAAACAACACCATTTAACACTTACAGGTTGTGAGAGACTAGAATTGGAGGAATTGCAGGCGGTGGGGACCGATAAATGGAGTGCGGCTGCAGTACCTCCATAAACCCACTACTAACGTGTAATGCTTGACCAGTCCCTGTGACCGTTCTATGGTGCATCTGGCTGGATTGCTCTTAGGTGAGAGAGCTCTACTGCCATGTTGGTTGCCAGGCCAACTAAAATACCCGGGAATAAGTGGGATATCCCTTGACCATTTGCTTTTAGAGTCTGGGCATTTGAAGGTGGTTAGTAGTACTTAGTAAGGATTTAGGCTATCGATGTTACTCCTTTTGGAAATTCAGTGTCTTTAGGACACGAGTGCTGCTCAGTTGGGAGCTGCGGCACGTTGGGACTGTCTGACTATGACATATCTTACAGGACGTACAAGACGGGGAAAATGTCGATGTCATATACATCGATTTCGCCAAAGCTTTTGATAAGGTGGACCATGGGATTCTTCCATTGTACATAAACTCAAATCACTTGGGATATATGGAGATCTTGGAAGATGGCTTCACAGTTTCATCACCAACAAAGAGTCACTGTTCAAGGGAGCCTATCAGAAGCAAGCAGTGTTGTCAGCAGTATACCACGAGGATCAGTTCTGGGACCCCTCCTATTTCTTACATCGACAGGGACCTGGAACACTCAAAAGCTACATCCTTCGCAGATGACACCAGAATCATGAAGAAAATCAGCACACAACACGATGCCCAGCTCTCTGGACTACTTCTAGTTTAACTATGTCCCCCATTTGGGCCATTTTATGAGGAGACCAAAGTTGGCAGCAGTACTCTAGTTTTGGAAGCACCAGAGATTTCCAGAGAGACATCATACAGTCCTTCTCCCGTGTTTGGAAGGTTCTCAGAATCCATCCAGTTAGTTTCCGGGCAGTCTTGGTCGTGTTATTGATGTGATGGGAGAAGGTTAAGTCAGTGCTCATGTGAACTCCTAGGTCTTTCACACAGTCTGTGGCCATTATGAGTTGGTTTTGGCATTTGTACTCTGTTGTTTGCTTTATATCTTGTAGAGGGCCATACCTGAGCAACTGAAACATGTTATTATCTGCTGCCCAAGCAAACACCCTGTTTAGGTCCTCTTGTAATGTAAAGTCAGTGAAAATAGGTTAGCCTAAAACAGAATCGGATGCGGAAATACCTTGAGCCGACCAGGCCAAGTGGGATATCTCTATTGGTCTAACTGGTAAAGTGCTTGATTCACAACCCAAGGGTCCCAAGTTCAGGCCCCCGCCAGGGCTTGATATTTTTGGGAGGCTATTCCCGCATCTAACGAAGTTTAGGTGTGTTGGTAAAATTGTTCAGATGGTTGAGAGTAAGATCGGAGCTCCATAAATCCTCTTTCGGGTATGGTGTAAAAGCCTATTCCTACAGTAATAGGGCTACCTCCTCTTCTGCTTGGATATTCATAGTGATTCTGGTATCATCGACAAAGGATGTGGTGCGAGAGTGCTGTAGATCCTTGTCGATGTCCTCTATCGTTATCAGGAACAATAGGCTTTGGCAAAATCAAGGGTTGATGCCATGTTGTACGTCCTCCAATATAGTTTCATAGTGGCACAGCAGCTGCAAGAGACACGAACGACCTTGTCTGAAACCATGTTGGCCCTCGTTAAAAGCGTTTGCTCCTTCTAAATGAGTGACAAGCTTAATTTTTACAAATTTCTCAAACTTCAACGCAGAACGATAGAATGGACTAAGTTGGTCAAACTTCAACGCCGTACGGTTCAAGTTGGTCAAAATTGCCTCCACTCTACCCCCCAATCACATACCCCTCGGGACATCCCTGACAGAGCTCCACAAACTACAAAAGTGGACAGCAATAAAATTACTACCAAGGACATATTTAAAGACTTGGGAGTAATTATGAGCAGTGATGCCACCTTTTCCCAGCATAAATCTTATAAATTCAAAAATAAACACTGCAATTTCTCTGAACCAGGACCTTTCTAGAATTAATGAATGGGGACAAGAGAATCTAGTTTCCTTTAATGCACAGAAAACCAAGTACATTCAATTTTATAACCGACAGAATCTCACTGACTCCCATATATTTTTTAATGATGTAAATATTCCCACTTCCCCTAGTATTGACATTCTCGGTGTAACATTAACTACTAACTTGAGCTGGACACATTATGTTAGAAGCATTGCTAAGAATGCCTCTAAAAAACTGGGACTCCTGTACAGAGTTCGAGAATTCTTCACTGACGAGCAGTTGGCCGTAATATATAAAAGTCATGTGCGCTCTCAGATGGATTACTGTTCACCTCTGTGGGGTGGAAGTGGAGTGGTTGCATTGAGGCAGTTGGACAAAATTCAAAATAAAGCTATTAGATTAATCAATAACCCTGCAATCACACAGGACCTTCCTACATTAGCCATACGAAGAAACGTTGCATCCCTTGCATTATTCTACAGATATTTTCACAGCAATTGTTCCGAGGAACTTGCTTCAATTGTGCCGCCTCGCCACATCTTTCCCCGTAGAACTAGGGCAGCTGAGAGCGCCCATGAATTTACACTTTCTCCTCCACAATGCAGAACTTCTGCTTATCAGAATTCATTTATCCCCAGAGCTACTACTCTTTGGAATTCACTTCCCTCGAATTGCTTTCCACAAACTTACAATCTACAAATGTTTAAATCCAGTTGTTACAAACATTTTATGAATGGAGGATGCCTTTAGGCACATGGACCTTTTTGTTTTATCTGTGTTTTTCCTTCCTCCGTTCATTGTCTCTTAAAAAAAAAAAAAAATAAATAAATATAACTAAAGCCACATCAACAGCAAAACAACTAGCAGGCTGAATTTTGAGAACCTTCCATACAAGAAATGAGCGGTGTATGCTAATCCTGTGGAAGTCACTGGTCCTACCACGACTTGAGTACTGCTCTCAGCTCAGGTCTCCCCAAAAAGTAGCAGAAAAAGCTAAAATTGAAGCCACCCAGAGGACATTCACCAGTAAGGGGAAGTGTGGTGGAGTGGTCTTGCCACTGGCCTGGTAATCCAAAGGTCCCGGGTTCAAATCCCGATGTATCAATGGGAAGATATTATTGGGATGGAATTTGTGCTGTACCTAGTATCAGTGCATTACCACAAGCCCACCGAAACGTCAATAAAATACCCTCATTGTTCCCTGATTAAATAGCACTGTATGAATATTCCCATATTCAAAATATGCTATAGGGGTGCAATGCCTGGTGAGTTATCTGCTCAACAGGTGGCGTTGTGTGTGTGTAAGTGTGAGAGTCCGAGTGTAGGGGGTGAGACAGTGAAGCACGGGAACGAGGTGGCTTCAGAGATGGGGTCGTTTCGGGCCATGAGTGAGCACCGTGCCTCATGTGAAGGCAAAATGGCAGGTGCTCGTTGTACTCTACGTGCTTCACATGTCTCACTCCCTAGACTGGAACAAGACCTCACGGGCTTCACTGTTCATTGTAAAGCGGTGAATGTTAAGGCTCTCAGCCTATGCCCGAGAGGAAGTAAGTTGGAATATAGAAAGAAAGAAAGAAAGAAGAAGAAAAAAAAAAAAAAAAAAAAAAAAAAATCCATGGGTTTCAAGACCTTAACTACTGGGAGAGGCTCAAGGAGCTGCAGCTGTACTCTTCAAAGATGCAGGGAGAGATACATCATCATCTACGTCTGGAAGATCATGGAAAAAAGGGTACCGTACCGAATCAAAACATCCAAGAGACTTATCACCACAGGCGAGGGAGGCTGTGCTATGTGAGGACTACATCGGGATCAACACAAAGAATTAAATCCCTGATCCATCACAGCTTCATATACGATAGAACCAGACTGTTCAACTGTATTCCAGCCTCTCTCAGGAACATGACAGGGGTGTCTCCAGACACTTTCAAAAAACATTTGGACATGTGGTTGGCCAAAATACCGGACCAGCCACCAACACCAGCGCCAACTCCAACCAACTTCTAGACAGGAGCATGGAAGAAAAGGAGCTGCCTGGTAGCAGTGGAGCCTCAGCTCAGCTGTGTCGCTAATGGACGGAATACTTCAAAGTGTATCAAAGTGTTAAGTGTGACCTCGGGGAGACCTTTGGTTTAGTGTGGCAGGCATAACAAAGTCAGAATATAGGTCAGAACGAACACCATTGACAAATAGGTGGATGCGGATGACGCAGGTATAATTCACCACCAACCCCCTTTTTATAGCATTGTATTGGTCATTAGTTTTCCTTGAAGTTAGAAGCCTTTACAAAGTATTTGAATTGTTAGGAGAAATTGAAAACTGGTCCTTCAAAACGTAAAGCAACTTGTGCTAAGTGCAAGAAATTAAAGTGGGGCATTGACTTAAAAAAAAAGTGCATATGCCAGCATCCACCATGATAGTCTGTATCTTTTGTGAGATAACAAATGCTCAATAACAAATGCTCTGAACTATCCAACTCTTCCCAAGCTTTTTGGCACATACTGTAGTCAAAACCTCTCCAACAATTTCACCACCTCTTTTCCACTCAGATGGTACCACCGTCATTTCTTCCTCTGACAAAGCTGAACTCTTCGCTCAAACTTTCGCTAACTCCACCTTCGATGATTCTGGCGCTACTCCTCCCTCTCCATCCCCCTCTCACTTACTTATGCCCAATATCATAATCTCATCTAAGGATGTACTTTCTGTTCTCTCTGGGCTTAATACTAGGAAGGCGTACGGACCGGACGGTGTTCCTCCTGTTGTACTCAAAAACTGTTCTTCCGTGCTGACTCCCTGCCTAGGGAAACTCTTTCATCTCTGTCTTTCCACTAACGTCTTCTCTTCTTGCTGGAAGTTTACTCTCATTCAACCTGTCCCAAAGAAGGGTGACCGCTCTCAACCCTCCAACTATCGTCCAATTGCTCTCATTTCTTGCAACTCTAAAGTTTTTAAAACTATTCTTAATTCAAAATTTCTTAAGCATAAATTTTATCTTCCCATAATCTACTTTCAGATCGCCAGTATGGCTTCCTTAAGGGCCACTCTACTCGTGATCTTCTTGCTTATCTTACTAACTCTTGGTCATCCTCCTTTCGGGACTTCGGTAAGACTTTTCTATTGTGCTAGTACAGCGTTTCTTAACCTGGGGGGCGCGCCCCCCTAGGGGGGCATTTAACAATGCTAGAGGGGGCGTGGTGTAATCAAAGTTCAAAATAGGGCTAGGCCATTAAAATGCATACAGGGTAATTGCAAAGATATATATAAATAAGAAACATTGGTAGGAAAAATTCACAACCGTCATTCCGAGCAACCACATGTAGTGTTGATATAAAACCATTAATAAAGTTTTAATCCTTGCATGCAGATTGGTTATTTGTTTGCCCTTTTTACAGTATCTTGCATCTTAAGCATCCATATGGAATGGTTATTTTTTTTTAGTTTTCCAGGCATCATAGGCGTGGGGGGGGGGGGGGGGATCATGGATAATGACCAAAGGGGGCGCGTTGCTAAAAAGGTTAAGAACCACTGCGCTAGAAATATCAAAAGACTTCGATAGAGTCTGGCATAAATCTATATTTTCCATCTTGTTCAGTTTAGGCTAACCTATTTTCACTGACTTTACAGTGAGTGCTTGTAAGCTTTGTGGTCCTAGGTGTCTGAGGTGTATGTTAGTACAGTAGTTACGTGTATGTATACCGGTACTGATCCTCATAGTGCAGTACAGTACCGATATTCCTATACTGTACTGTAGCAACATACTGTACCGGAAGCTAAATGATGTGAGGTATGGTACTGTACACAATTAGGACAGTGGTTATGGTAACACAGTAGTTTGATGACCACTGTTTTTGGTTGAGGCAGTGCTGTGAACTACATGATAGCAAGCTGGGTATTATTTAATTTCTTTTTATTTTATGTAGCCTATGTACAGTAGCTTATATATATTTATGTTACTGTAAGGTATATATGGACCCAGTATGGTCCCCTCTGTACTGTGTGAGTCTGAAATAAAGTATTATTATTATTATTATTATTATTATTATGTATGTAGTAGTAACAGTAATGAGTAGTAATAATAATTGCTTTATCACCGACACACACAAAATTACTTACTATCTATCTATCTATCTATTGCCTGATGCCGTGATCCCCGAAGGGGTGGCCACGAACGAACCGCCCCCATGCATCTGTCCCCAGTCAGTCGACGCCCCTCCTCCCAACCAGCACCACCTTCATCCATATACTTCCTCACTCCATCCTTCCACCTCTCTTTCGGTTTACCTCTTACTCTCTGTCCTTCCACCTCGCTCTCGTACACCTTCTTAGTCATTCTCTCGCTTCTCATACGTTCCATATGGCCAAACCATCTCAAGGTGTTCCTTTTCACACTTTCCAGCACATCTACCTCCACACCGCACCTCCTTCTTACTTCCTCATTCGTCTGTCTATCCCTCCATGTAACTCCGCATGCACTTCTCAAGTAACTAATTTTCACCTCTCTCAATCTTGGTCTGAGTCTCTTCTCAAACGTCCATGCTTCGCTTCCGTAATTCAGTGTCGGGATTACCACACTGTCATGCAAGGACTTCTTTACTTCCATACTGACCACCCTATTTCTTGTTACTGCTTTCAGCGTTCCTACAACCCTCTTCCCCTGTTGCACCCTCTCCCACACTTCTTCATCCATATTCCCATCTTTACTCAACACACTACCCAGATACTTAAATGCGCTGACAATCTCCATAGCCTGACCATTCAACTTCACCTCACACTCTGTGGCTTCACCCCTTTCGAAGACCATAACCTTGCTCTTCCCCGCAATTACCTTCAAATTCCGTTTTTCGCACACTGTTTCAAACACATTTACCAGACCCTGCAACTCCCATTCATTATCGCTCATCAGAACTGTATCATCAGCAAACAGCAGTACAGGCAGCTTCCACTCATTTCCCTCCCTTATCAGCAATACACCAACATCCACTGCTCTTCCTTGTATTTCTTTCATGACTCCATCCATATATACAGTAAACAACCACGGGGACATCACACAGCCCTGTTTCAACCCAACATTCAGGTCAAAGAACTCGTTCTGCTCATTCTCCACACGTACTGCCGCCTTTGCACCCTCATACATGCTCTTCACTGCTTTCAGCAACTTGCCATCTACTCCGTATATTCTAAGTACTTTCCACATTCCTTCTCTATCCACTCTGTCATAGGCCTTCTCCAAGTCCATAAAGGCAACATACACCTTTTGTTGCTTCTCCAGATATTTCTCCACAACACAATTCAGGGTAAACATCTGATCTACACATCCTCTTCCCTTCCTAAAACCTCCCTGCTCGTCACCTATCCATTTCTCCGTTCTCACTCTCACTCTCTCAATCACTACCCTACTGTACACTTTCCCTACTACGCTTAGAAGATATATTCCTCGGTGGTTACCACACACTCCTCTTTCCCCTTTACCCTTATATAGGGAGACTATTATGCCTGTCTTCCAGTCATCAGGTGCACTCCCCTTCTCCCATGCTAGTTTGTACATTTTCCATACCCATTCGATCACTATCTCACCACCATACATCAACATTTTCCCACAAACTCTATCTGTTCCTGGTGCTTTCCCCAACTTCACTCTTTTCATGGCTTCCCACACTTCTGACCTCCTGATCCTCACTTCCTCCTCCACTACTTCTCTTCTTCTCTCTCCCATACCCCATCCATGTTTGCTGGCGCTTCATTCCTTACATTTAGCAACTCGTTGAAGTACTCTATGAAGTACGCTATGTGCCTATATGAACTTACACTGTTACCAATCACTCATTAGAAAGCTAACATATAAATTCATTCAGCGCCTTAACACTTCTGAGAACAGTATCATTAAAATGCTACAAACTCCAAGCATAGTGTACACCTCTAGGATCCAGGCACACTGGAGGAAGTTGCTCTATATTTAACCTTAAGTAGTGATTTCAGGTGGTCTGCTACTCTACAGAATTAGCATACCGGTACTGAACCTCATAGTGCAGTACAGTAACGATATTCCTATACTGTACTGTAGCAACATACTGTACCGGAAGCTAAATGATGTGAGGTATGGTGCTGTACACAATTAGGACAGTGGTTTTGGTAACACAGTAGTTTGATGACCACTGTTTTTGGTTGAGGCAGTGCTGTGAACTACATGATAGCAAGCTGGGTATTATTTAATTTCTTTTTATTTTATGTAGCCTATGTACAGTAGCTTATATATATTTATGTTACTGTAAGGTATATATGGACCCCAGTATGGTCCCCCTCTGTACACTGTGAGTCTGAAATAAAGTATTATTATTATTATTACTCCCTCCATCTTTCGACTCTCTCTTGCTTCTCGGCTAGCATTCTCCCATTCTTATCTTTCACACCCTTACTGTTTCCTTTGCTACCTTCCCTAACTTTCTTGACTTCTTTCCAGAACAGTTTCTTACACTCCCTCCATTTTACACTCAGATTCCTTCCAAATTCCTCCTCTACTCTTCTCTTACTTTCCTTTACTATAGCTCTCTTCACCACTCTCTTTCTCTCCATGTACCTCGCTCGTTTCTGATTCTCCATATCTTCATTCCCTCTACTACCCAACCACTCTATACGCTTTCTTCTTGTCTTCCACATATATTTTTACCTCTTCTGTCCACCATGCTGTACCTTTCACTCCCCTCCCTCTTCTCCTTACTCCACACACCTCCTCACATGCTGCACAGATCTCTTCCTTAAACACCTTGCTCATCTCCTCCACATCTTCCAGGTCGAACCCCCCTAGTCGTCTTTCTACTGGTCTCCTGTACTCTTCCCTGATTTCCTCCTCCTGTAGCCTCTCCACCTTCCTTACCATTCCACCTTCTTCTCGCCTACCTCCAGCTCTCCTCACCCACTTCTTTTGTATCCTAATTTTAGCTACTATTACATAATGATCAGACAGACCCCCTCCAATACCCCCATACACCCTAGCATCCAGCACAGATTTCTTCATTTGTTCATCCACACTTATATAATCAATCAGTGCCTTTCGTTCCACCACTGTCTTATCCTTATCCTTCATCATACATACTACATATGAATAAAACACTTTAACATGATAATAAATTGGAAGCTAAAGCGTCACATTTTTCCTTTGCCCCTCAACTTTCTCTTCATATTTGCTGAGGGGCACAGGGCCCTGGGTGAGGCTTTGGTTTCCCGGGCATTTCCGCACCCTCCTCAGCTCCCCGCCATGGAGTGGCTTCGGTCACCCAGGCTTTACTGTGGTCGGCACGGAAGGTTCTGTGGGGGCGCTCGTTTATGGCCTTGGCCTTGCTCGGGGCCTTGGGGCTGTTCGGCCAGGCAGCTTGGGCAACAGCAACAACAACAACATGATAATAGAAAACACTATAGCCAACACTTAAAGTTACTTACCAGTACTACATATGAAGCAAATAGTATAACATAATAACAAAAACAAACACACACACACTAAGCAGTATACAAATCAAGAGTTACGGTACCTCAAGAGAGTATTCATAAGAGAAGCCTCCGATGGGTTCAATCTTGATGACACATTTGGCCCCAGCGATCTCAAACACTTCCGATCCCACCAACTTGAACATCCATTCGTGTCGAACTTTCTCCTGGGAAAAAAATAAATAAAATAAAATAAAATAAAATAAAAAAAGAGATGAAAATTGGAGTAAACTAATATTAATATATAAAAAATACACATACAGTACTGTATATCAATGAATTTCAGTAATTAGCAGTGGTGGGCACAGCTAACCAAAAAGTTAGCTGAGATAACCAATAATCAGTTAACAGCTAACCAAAAAGTTAGCTGAGATAACCAATAATCAGTTAATTGGCGGGTGCCCAACTCCGAAAGGAGTTGAAGTAGGGGAGCTATCCCCCCGCCAAAGGCGGCTTTCTAGGGCCTTTCCTAGCTGATGCTGAGAGGATTGGGTTCTAGTCATGTGGTGATGGGCTGGTCTATCAGAGTGAGAGCTGAGCGATCTCTGCCATACCCATAGCTTACTCTGACTGTTCCTTTTACTTATATATCTTCTAGATCTCAAGTGACGGCGTCTTTTCCGTGGATCGACCTCCCTACTGCCAACCTAAAAGTTGGCAGATTGGGAGCCAAAGCGTCACATTTTTCCCTTGCCCCTCAACTTTCCCTTCATAATTGCTGAGGGGCACAGGGCCTTGGGTGGGGCTTTGGTTTCTCGGGCGTTTCCGCGCCCTCCTCAGCTCCCTGCCTTAGAGTGGCTTCGGTCACCTGGGTTTTGTTAGTGGTAAGCAGGGAGGGTTTTGTGGGGGCGCTTTATGGCCTTGGCCTTGCTCGGGACCTTGGGGCTGTTCGGCCAGGCAGCCTGGGGAACAACAACAACAACAACAACATAATCAGTTAACTTAGAACGTTAGCTTCGATAACGCTGAATCGCTAAATTGCTAAAGAATTAGTGGAAGCTAACGATAACAGTTAATAGCTAACTTTTATCATTTGAATTTAGCATTGGTTTGATTTTTCCCTCTTAACCTCTGAACTGCGCATGGGGGTAATCAGAAACGTCTGCCTGTGCTGACGTATTTGAGCTGTTTCCATCACTAAAATATTCATTTTACCATAAATAGCATTTATACTTATCCATATATGCCTATTATAGGTTGATTATAAAGGTATTAACCTGTTACAACAATAAAACGAGTGAAAACAGCGTTTGGATGGTCAAAATCGGCGATACAGGCCGCGAGTTACATAATGTATGGGTGAGGCAACCTCCTTTCCCGCCAATTTCCCCCGAGGCCACTGAGACACTGTCGATCGATACTCTCTCTCTCTGTCTTGCACTCGCTTGCTAACAGTGATGACAATGCCCTGCTTGCAACTCGCTAATGTTAGCACGAAAATATACCTCAGAATAAGGGAATAACAGGGAAAATAGGTGATAACTGAAGGAGAGGAGGAAAGTGGGGAAGGAGGGGAGGTAGAGGAGTGATATTTTGCATGGCCCAGGGGCAAAACAAAATAATAAATAAATAAATAAAAACATATTTTATTTTTTTTTATTTTTTTCGATGTTTAATTTTTTTTTTTTTCTCTGACTCTTAAGAGTCTTCCCGCAGTGCGCCGGGGGAACTCTTAAGAGTCTTCCCGCAGCTCCCGGGTTAAACATTTAAACACAAACCTAGAAAGCTAAAACTATGATATGCATTAGGTTGTAGTTGTAGTTTATTGCTTAGACACAGCTTTCCAAAACATAGGCTAGAAGAATCATAGAATACCAAGATCAGATGATTAATGAATGTGCATATGCATCCTTTTGTTCATAAATCATTAAATGAACAAATTAAATAAACATTAGCTTTATTATTGCGGGTTCCCAACCCCGAAAGGGATTGAAATAGGGGAGCTATCCCCCCGCCAAAGGCGGCTTTCTAGGGCCTTTCCTAGCTGTTGCTGAGAGGATTGGGTTCTAGTCATGTGGTGATGGGCTGGTCTATCAGAGAGAACTGAGCGATCTCTGCCATACCCATAGCTTACTCTGACTTTTCCTTTTACTTATATATTTTCTAGATCTCAAGTGACGGCGTCTCTTCCATGGATTGACCTCCCAATCTACCAAGATTGGAAGCCAAAGCGTCACATTTTTAGATCTAGACATTACTAGACATTTACAGGGAGGGGGTAGATAAATATGTACCAACATTTAAGGATAGAAAGCTGGTTAAGGAGAAAGAGTGGTTTAACATGCGATGTCACATTGCCGAGAACAAAAAGGACTCTGCATGGAATAAAGTGAGAAGGAGACACACTGAGGAAAAATGGGATGAGTATAAGAATGCTAGAAACAACTATGTCAAGACTATAAGAGAGGAGAAAAAGAACTTTGAAAAAGATATAGTAAACAAATGTAATAAAGAACCCAAACTGTTCTATAGTTATATCAACGGTAAAACTAAAATAAAGGCCAAAATAACAAAGCTTAGGGTAGAGGGTCAATTATATGAAGACACAGTGGGTATGTGTGAAATTATGAATGATACATTAACATCCGTGTTTGTGGAAGAGGATGACTATGTAGAACCTGTGGTGGAATTGAATGAGATACAGGGACTAGAGTCGATAGAAGTCAACAAGGATGAACTAAAATCATTGTTGGAAGAATTGGACGTGAGAAAATCTATGGGCCCAGATAACATTGCTGGATGGGTATTAAGAGAATGTTCTGAACAACTAGTGAGACCTATTTTTAATATTGTTCAATACTCATTAAACAAGGGGGAACTTCCCTTAGAATGGAAACAAGCAAATATAACTCCAATATATAAAAGTGGAAATAAAGAAGACCCGCTAAATTATCGACCGGTATCCTTAACGAGTGTTATATGCAAGCTTTGTGAAAAGATTATTAGAAAAAGATGGGTGGGTATGTTGGAGGAGAGGGAAATAATTTCAAGCAAGCAGTTCGGGTTCAGGTTCAGAAAAGGTCATTCGTGTACCACAAATTTGTTGAGTTACTATGATAGGGTAATTGACATTGTACAAGGGAGGGAGGGGTGGGTAGATTGTATCTACTTAGATTTCAAGAAGGCATTTGATAAGGTGCCTCATAAGAGATTGTTGTGGAAGCTCAGGACTGTGGGGCGGGTTGAGGGAGTATTATTAAAGTGGATGGAAAACTATTTAATTGGGAGGGAAATGCGAACAGTAATAAAAGGAAAGTTCTCCTCGTGGAAAAGGGTAAAAAGCGGAGTGCCTCAAGGATCGGTGTTGGCCCCAATCATGTTTTTGGTTTTCATCAACGACCTTCAAATGGGAATAGGCTCATATATATCTATGTTTGCTGATGATGCAAAATTAATGAAGCATATTACAAGTAGGAGTAGTTGTGAAGAATTACAGAGAGATCTAGATAAGTTATATGAGTGGAGTCAAACTTGGAAAATGGAATTCAACACGAGTAAGTGTCAGGTTCTTGAGATGGGAAAAAGTAAATATAGACCTTCTTGGGGATATAAAATAGGAGATGAAATAATTAGTAAAGCTGTGAAAGCAAAAGACCTAGGGGTAGTTGTGGCAGACAGCTTGTCACCTGAACAGCATATAAATAAAATAACTGGTGAAACCTATGCAGTGTTGACTAACATGAGAATAGCTCTGAATTATTTAGATGAAGAGATGTTAGCAAAAATAATAGGGACAATAATACGACCAAGACTGGAGTATGCAGCAGTGGTGTGGTCTCCACACCTTATAAAACATAATAAAAAACTGGAAAGAGTTCAGAGAGTTGCCACTAAGATGATAGCTAGCCTTAGAGACCTACCTTATGAGGAGAGATTGGAGAGGCTAAAGCTGCCAACGCTGAGGGAGAGGAGAGAGAGAGGTGACATGATCATGATGTTTAAGTGTGTGAAAGGTTTTGAGAAGATCGACAAGGGAGATTTTGTGGTGAGGGACGAGGGAAGAACCAGGGGTCATGATTGTAAGTTGAGGAAAGTTATATGTAAGTCTGATGTAAGAAAGTTCAGCTTCCCGTATAGAAGCATTGAGTGTTGGAATAAGTTGGATGGGGAGGTGGTGGGAGCAAGAAATATCCAAACTTTTAAAGCAAAATTGGATAAATGTAGAGAGAGAGACAGGACAACACGAGCTTAGGCTCAAATCCTGTATACTACAATTAGGTGAGTACAATTAGGTGAGTACATACACACACACACACACTAAACAGAGTTGGTTTTGGTTCCATACAGGAGTAATTAATCCATGGGAAGCAGTGAGAATTGGTACCTTATGAGAGGCCAAATAATTATAACCATAATCTACAAGATATTGTATATACAGTATCATGATTATTTCAACTTTATAAACTTTGTCAATTAATCTCTCTCTCTCTCTCTCTCTCTATATATATATATATATATATATATATATATATATATATATATATATATATATATATATATATATATATATATAATATATATATTGTTTGTTTGTTTTGTAGATGTTTAGGTGACAATCACCACGGTCGATCTGGGGATCCGCCGCTAATGAGCTCGTCCTGGAATCTTTACGACTCTGTACAGGACTGAACATGCCATTTTTATCGGCAATAGCTCAGAGAAGTGTTGAGAGGGGAGAAGGGGTGTTGGAGAGAGAGGAAGGTGTTGGAGTGGCTTTGTTATGTGTGTTTTGTCTGTATACGTCGTCAGGATGTCCCCTGACTGGGTGCAAGCATGTGAAACATGCTAGGACGTACTACCGCACCCACTAAATGTCCGCCGTGGCAGGGATTCGATCCCGGGTCTTTCAGATTCACACGCGAGCGTGCTCACCACTTGACCACCATGGCCATATATATATATATATATATATATACTGTATATATATACCGGTATATATATATATACTGGTATATATACAGTATATATATTGAAAATTTGTGCCCCTCGGATTCTACCAATTCCTCCAATATCGGGATATGGCCCATGAAAGGTAAACTGGAATTTCTACATATAAAATAGAATGTGTGTGGCTGATTGTTTTTAAAATAACCAAAGAGTTTCTCAGGCGTCTCGCTATTGATTTACTTACCTATTGAATGCTTACCTATTGAATGATAGTGGGGAATTAAGAAGCAGGCTTCTTGTGTGAACCCCACCTCCAAAGACTGGTCAGCCAATATTAACTAGGTTATGTTATTATGTTTGTCGTATCTGGCTTTAAAAGTGGCAATCGTTGGCGCTGTAACCACACTCTCTGGGAGTGCGTTCCACTCGTCGATGACTCTGATAGAGAACCAATTCCCCTTCAGTGTCGTTATCCAGTGGTCTGGTTTGGAGAGTTTCAGCGAGTGGCCCCGTAGGTGGTTGTTATTTTTCTGGAAAAACCTGGTGTATGGTATGTCATCAAAGCCGTGTAGAAGTTTGTATGTTTCTATCATGTCCCCTCATTTTCTGCGGTCACTTAGTGTCTGGAGGCCAAGATGCTTACACCTTTCTTCGTAGGGTAATTCTTCTAGGTTTGGGACCATCTTGGTTGTTCTTCGCTGCACCCTCTCAATAGTCTGTATGTCCTTGATTAGGTAGGGTGACCAACATTGGACACCAAAATCGAGGATCGGGCGCACCAGTGACACATAGAGTGGTACAAGGATTTCTTTGTCCAATATGGAGAAGTTCCTCTTAATTATGCCCAAACGACTATTTGCTTGTGCAGCGAATTTAGCGACATGTGCTGAGGATTTTAGGTCTGAGGATATATAATGCCCAAGTCTTTTTCATTTGAAGATTTCTGGAGTGTTGTCCCGCGTAGCTGGTAGTCCTCTTTCGGGTTATTATGCCCAATGTGCATAGTCTTGCATTTGTCTGCGTTAAATGTTAGGAGCCATTTCCTGCTCCACTTGTTCAATCTCTCCATGTCTCTCCGAAGGGTCTCGACGTCTGCGTCTGTCCTGATGGTTTTGTATATCTTTGCGTCGTCTGCAAAAAGACTAGTTGCTGATTCGAGGTTGGTAACAAGGGCATTAATATAAATCAAGAAGAGAATTGGGCCCAGCACTGATCCTTGAGGAACTCCACTCATCACCGGCAGCCAATCCGACGGGGAGTTCCTTATGGTAACCCTGTGGAACCTATCTGAAAGGAATGCCTTGATCCACTTCAGGATATTTCCACCTATTCCCATTGCCTCCAGTTTGGTGTGAAGTCTCTGGTGGGGAACCCGATCGAAGGCCTTTTCACAGTCCAGATAGTTTATGTCCACACAGTTACCACTGTCAATATCATTTACTAGGTCGTCAATGTAGCACAACATGTTTGTGAGGCAGCTCCTGTTGCTCCTAAATCCGTGTTGTGCGTCGCTGATGAGATTGTTCTCAGCAAGGTGTCCAACGATGACTTGTCGTACGATACCCTCCATGACTTTGGACACTATAGATGTTAGCGATATTGGCCTGTAGTTTAGTGGTTCGGTCTTGCTGCCTTTTTTCAGAATGGGTGAGATGTTAGCCCTTCTCCAGTCGCTTGGAACATCGCCCGTCGCAATGGATGTGCTGAAGATATCCTGGAGTGGGTCGCACAAAATATCTGAACATTCTTTGAGAATCACCGGAGACACTCCATCTGGCCCTGGTGCTTTACTGGCGTTGAGTTCTTGTAGTCGTTTCCTAACTGCTTCCCTGGTTATTATGATGTCCTTCACTTTGGGTCCCTGGAATATTGTGTCCGGCACTGGTGTTGCTCCGTGTGTATCCTCCTGCACAAATACTCTGTTGAATGCTTTGTTCATTTCAGTAGTGATTTCTTGGTCGTCTTCAGTTAGGTCTCCATTTGTGGTCTTTATCTTGGTGATTTTTTCCTTGGCAGTCGTTCTAGATCTGACATAGGCCCAAAAGTGTTTGGCGTTGGATGTTGAGTCCAAAGCAACTTTCCTCTAATAGTCATGCTTGGCAGCCCTCACTTCCCTGGTTACTGTGTTTCTTTCTGTGTTGTATTGTTCACGCCTCATATCACTCTTTCTGGCCCTGTACCTTCCCCATGCTTCTTTCTTCCTTTTTATTATCATCTGCAGTCGTCTAGTCATCCACTTGGGTGCATGCGAAATTTGCTTGTTACTATAGACTGGCACGCATTCCTTCACAATTTTGTCGTAATTTTCCCGAAATATGTTCCACTTCTCATTTGCTGTTTTCCCATTGAAGAGGTTCTCCCAGTTCACTTCTCTGAACAGTGCTTTCATCCTTTCCTTGTCTACCTTGTGGTAATTCAGTTTTGTTGGGACACCCTCCTGGTCCCTGGATATGGTATCAGTGGAGTGTAAAAAAAAGGACGGCATGTTTGCTCAGTCCTATTGGTGGTAGGTAACGCATGTTTTCAATTTCACAGTCAGTTTTGGTGAAGATGAGGTCGAGTCTCGATGGGTTGTTCGTCTCCCGTAGGTGGGTCCATTCCTTGACGTTCTGGGTCCAAAAGTTGTCATTTACGGCTTCCAGGAAATTGTCGTCTTTTCTATGTCCTTGAGTACCGTTTACCACCATACTGTCTTCCCAGGTGATGTTACCATAATTAAAGTCGCCACACACTAGAATTTGTGCATGTTTGTTGCTGGTCTCACTCTGTTTAATGAGGTTACTATTTTATCATTGTTCTCTGCTGAGGAGGAAGGTGGTCTGTATACTGTACCTAAGACTATGTTTTTCCCTTCCTTGTTCCTTACCTCACACCAGACAGACTCCTGTGCTTCATGATTGACAAGGTCACTCACCGATGTCTCATCTATAATAAGTTCCTTCCTGACCAGTATTACGACGCCTCCCCCAGGAGCATTTTGGATTTCTCTGTCCTTTCTTATGACGCTGTATTTATAAACATTGAAAAAGTTACTGCTTAGCATTTCGTGATTAATTTTAGTTTCAGTTAGGAAGATGAGGTCTGGGTTCTCATTGTTCAGTAGTGTTTCAAGCTCAGCAGTCTTGTTACCGAGTCCATCTAGGTTGGTGTATAGGCACTTCAGGGTCTGGTGTGGGTGTGTGTTGCTTGGTTTACCTGTATTTACGTTGGCGAAATGCCTTCTGCCTTGAATTCTCCTTTTACAGGTGGTTGGCATTTTGAGTTTGGGGCTTGTAAGAGAGAGCCTGCATTTTCAGAGTATTGAGATAGGATCTTCCTCTGTGTATTAGTTGAGCTGTCTTCGGAATAACCCTTTCTGTACCGGCGACGTCCTTTTAATTTATTCTGGCTACTATTAGATGCTTTTATTCAGTTTAAAAAGGGCCTCCAGCAATTAACAGACTTCGAACCAAAAATTTCGATTTAAAATCTTCATAATAGCTTAGTAAACAAGATGAGGGTAGGGCAATTTACCATTAGCTGGAAAAAACGACTACTGTTTAGTGAATTATAAAGGATCCTCATTACACTGGCAGTTTAGATGTCAATTTATACATTCCCACACTATATCACACTTTTGCAAGCAGCTGCTGAAACAAACACAAATCAGCTATCAGAAGAGACTGGATATCTCCGTCATCGACACCTGCCCAGGATGCAACACAGCACTTCATACTATTAAACACATCATAGCAGATGCATTCTACACAATCACTTATGCCAACAACATAATCTACACTCTTTGAGAGCTCTGTGGGAAAGCTCGATCGTGGCCACGGCCTTCCTTAGGGAGTCGGGGCTGTTCGGCAAGGCAGCCAAGTGAATGACAACAACAATAACATCAAACACAAATGCACACACAGCATAGATCTTGACACTAACCTTTCCATCCAGCCATAGTACTCTGCGTCCGGTGGTGGTTCCGTGTTCGAACCCCACCTTGTGTACCCCATCACTTAGCGGCACCTCCCACAGTGCCACCAGGTCCCCTCCAAGGCCCATCTGAAAGGTGGTCAACAACCATGGTGACATCACTTAACACATTAACATATTCAGTAAAACTATACTATTTTATTAGCATTTTGGTGCTAGATACTATAGTTAACGTCAACGAACTTGACAATAATCTTGATCCCTAACCTCTCTGTAACTCAAAAGGGCCTACAGCAAACTGGCTGTAAATATCCACACCTATTTCCTGGTGGACTCTTCCCAAATGATAGAAACGTCAGCCTATGTGCTTATATTAATTTTGAGTTATAAAAAGTTAAGGGGTCAAGACTACTGTCAAGTTCGCTGGCACTACCTATAAAAACATTACTGCTCTTATTCACCTGATCACCATATCCAAAATATCAACATTGTAATTTTAGCGCCATTAATACCTAAAGTAAATAATAACGGTATACTGTATATACTTAAGATAGCCCATGTGTATGAAGGAGACAAAAGGCAATGCTGCCAGTAACAAGTGTCCCCCCCCCCCCCAAGTTAAAAGCGTAAGAGGTACCGGTAGCCAAATTCAAGGTATGCTAGAGTAAAAATGCCTAGACACACGGAGCTTGAAGTAGGTTAAGTCATAGGACGAAGGAAAGACAGATTGAGGGAGAGAGTTCCAGAGTTTACTTGTTGAGTAAAAGAAAGACTGTGAACATTGGTTAACTCTTGCATCAGGTATTGGATATAATAGGGGTGGGAATGTGTTGCAAAGCAGGTGTCACCAACTCTCCATAAGTGAGGAGGTATACACTGAGAGAGTTCTGAAGAATGCTGATAAATATAATTGCGGTAGAAGAGTAAGAGATCATAGATGCAACATTGTGGCATGTACAGAGAGATTGTATGGAATTAGTGAGAGGAGGCGAGTTGATGAGACGAAATACTTTTGACTGTAGCCTTTCCATTAGTGCGGTATGGGTGGAACCTCCCCACACATGCGAAAAGTACTCAATACAGGGGCTCATTGTGCCCCTGTACAGAGCAAGAAGCTGAGCATGGGTATGCTGTAAATAAGGAATATACTGTTAATTCATTGGTTTGTTTTGCCTCTCACCTCGCCTTAACTTATACAACCTCTAATTATCCAGAGGTAATGACCGTGGGGAGCTCTGAATACTAGCTTGTCTGTCTGTCGGCCAGGGGTAACAGTGATAAAAAAAAAAAAATGGGTACCGATAATAAGTGAGAGAGAGAGAGAGAGAGAGTGTGTGTATGTGTTAGAGTAAGTGAGAGAGATTTGTATAAAGGGTCATACAGTACTTCATAGGGTTATACAAAATATATATTAGTTAATCATCAAATTCCGTTTTCTCTAACGGAGCGTCATCATAGAAAGTGTAGTTTACTACTACCGGATCACCCCTTCCCCCATTCTACTAATCTACTATGAGGCGGCCATGATGGCACAGGAAGCGGATACCTCTTTTATACCCTTCAGGATATAAGGACGTGTTTCTTTATTATATTTTGGTTATTTATTAGACGATCTTATGCAGTTTAGAAAGGATCTCTAGGAATTAAAGGGGGCAAAACTAACTCAGTTATGCCTCTGACTTCAATAGATCCTTCCTAACCTGAACAGGATCGACAAGTTCTAGCCAAAATATAGTGTCTAAACGCGTCATAATCCTAAAGGGGTTAATATTACATTGTACAAACAGGACATGGATTTATATTATTATCATTGTGAGGCAGAAATTATCCCTTTTAGTTCTGGGATGCGTTATTTCATTATTTTCTGGCTTTCATTAGACGATTTCTTGTAGTTTCTAAAGGCCCTCTACGAATCAAAGGGGTAAAGTATACCTTAATTAACCCTCTGAATGTTAGCGTTCCTTCCTAAGCTAAACAAAATCCTCTGAAGATAGCCAGAACGAAAACAAAATAATGATGATGCGACGTTGAATAATGAGAGGGTTATAAATGCCACAACATTTCTTAGTTAGGGTTTAGGAGGACACTTTTCCCAATCTACATCAAACACCCCTTCACTACAACTTTAACTATAAGCAGAGATAGAGAGAGAGAGAGAGAGAGTGGACTGAGTAACCCTGGGACATAATTTAGTTGTTGTTGTTCCCCAGGCTGCCTGGCCGAACAGCCCCAAGGTCCCGAGCAAGGCCAAGGCCATAGAGCGCCCCCACAAAACCCTCCCTGCTTACCACTAACAAAACCCAGGTGACCGAAGCCACTCTAAGGCAGGGAGCTGAGGAGGGCGCGGAAACGCCCGGGAAACCAAAGCCCCACCCAAGGCCCTGTGCCCCTCAGCAATTATGAAGGGAAAGTTAAGGGGCAAGGGAAAAATGTGACGCTTTGGCTCCCAATCTGCCAACTTTTAGGTTGGCAGTAAGGAGGTCGATCCACGGAAAAGACACCGTCACTTGAGATCTAGAAGATATATAAGTAAAAGGAACAGTCAGAGTAAGCTATGGGTATGGCAGAGATCGCTCAGCTCTCACTCTGATAGACCAGCCCATCACCACATGACTAGAACCCAATCCTCTCAGCATCAGCTAGGAAAGGCCCTAGAAAGCCGCCTTTGGCGGGGGTATAGCTCCCCTACTTCAACTCCTTTCGGAGTTGGGCACCCGCCAGACATAATTTAGTTACACAATGTGGTGTTTGTGGTGTGGGAACCATTAATTATATCTTATATATTATATTGAGAGAGAGAGAGAGAGTGAGAGTGTGTGTGAGAGAGAGAGAGTGTGTGTGTGAGAGAGTGAGTGTGTGTGAGAGAGTGAGTGTGTGTGAGAGAGTGTGTATGAGAGAGTGAGTGTGTGAGATAGAGAGTGAGTGAGATAACTTTATATTGAGAAAGAAAGAGTGAGAGTGAGAGAGAGAGAGAGAGAGAGAGAGAGTGGACTGAGTAACCCTGGGACATAATTTAGTTACACAATGTGGTGTTTGTGGTGTGGGAACCATTGATTATATCTTATATATTATATTGAGAGAGAGAGAGTGAGAGTGTGTGAGAGAGAGAGTGTGTGAGAGAGTGAGTGTGTGAGAGAGTGAGTGTGTGAGATAGAGAGTGAGTGAGATAACTTTATATTGAGAGAGAGAGAGAGAGAGAGAGAGATTGATTATAACTACATATTGGGCTGGCCTTCAGAGTTATTGGTTTCTGGCGTGATAGAGGGGTTTATATTTCTGGACCCCCTTCTCCCTCTTGCTTAGCCCCATTATATTTTGAGATTTAAAGATGTTCGCCTCATTAGTCAGGCGATTTAATGACCTTTAGCAACATTTATTCGTCAATTTGAAGACCTTTCGTACCATTTAGGTGTCTATATTTTCCTGGCGTATGATAGCGAGCCTGTAATTTAGGAGGGAGTGGGTGGCCGGGAAATGTTTCTACCGAAAAAATTCTTGCGGGTGTGTTTCTTGCGGGTGTGTTTTTTATAAAGCTTGATAGAGGTCTAGGGAGCAAACTAAAAAACAAATAATACCGATAATAATAATAATAATGTAATAATAATAATAATAATAATATAAATAAATATAAATAATAAAATCCCCCCCCCCCTCTTAAGATAGTGTACATAGTGAAGTGTTCTGTATAACTATTATATAGAACGTAAGTTTGCTGTACGGTAGCGCTAAATAAGCCATGTCTCAGCTGTCATTACATGTAGCTCCCTCTAGTCTATGCTGTAGTTGTTGTTGTTGCTGTTCCTCAGGCTGTCTGGCCGAGCAAGGCCAAGGCCATAACTGAGCGCCCCCACAGAACCCTCCCAGCTCACCACCAATAATGCCCAGGTGACCGAAGCCACTCTAAGGCGGGGAGCTGAGGAGGGTGCGGAAACGCCCGGGAAACAAAAGCCCCACCCAAGGCCCTGTGCCCCTCAGCAATTATAAAGGGAAAGTTGAGGGGCAAAGGAAAAATGTGACGCTTTGGCTCCCAATCTGCCAGGGTTCGCAGTAGGGAGGTCAATCCGCGGAAAAGACGCCGTCACTCGAGATCTAGAAAATATATAAGTAAAAGGAACAGTCAGAGTAAGCTATGGGTATGGCAGAGAACGCTCAACTCTCATTCTGATAGACCAGCCCATCACTATGTTGTAGTAATGTCTGCCAGTTGTTGAGTAGGGTGAGTATTTGTAGGAATATGTTTGTATATCTTAATCGAAATGGATAAATAAAGTTTAGATATTGCTGATGCCAATTATTGTTCAAAATGAACTTGGTACTGAGACATCACTTATTTGGCCGACTGTACTATCTGTTTACTAATACGACCTTTCTTGTTATTGCTTGCTTGCTGGAGTGAAAAGACTCAATAACTCATAAATCATTCATTGGCCTTAATATACTGTACTCTATATGCTCTGTTAGTGTGTGTGTGTGTGTGTGTGTGTGTGTGTGTGTGTGTGTGTGTGTGTGTGTGTGTGTGTGTGTGTGTTTCAGTAAGTCGTATTTCATTCACTGGCCTCTATTCGCTCTGCATACTACACATAATATATACTGTATATATAGTATATATATATATATATATATATATATATATATATATATATATATATATATATATATATATATACCGGTATATACAGTATATACATCTGTTATGTTAGACATAAACAAGTTATATGGATTAACTAAACGGGGAAAAAACAAGATATTCAACACAAAGTTACGAAAAAAGAACGAGGTTATTTATACAGTACATTCACAAACAGTACAATGGTTGTATTATAGGGAGGTGTGGTGGAGTGGTCATGCCACTGGACTGGTACCGGTAATCCATTAGTCCAGGATTCGAATCCCGATGTATCAATGGGAAGATATTATTGGGATGGAATTTGTGCTGTACCCAGTATCAGTGCATTACCACAAAGCCCACCGAAACGCCAAAAAAAAATACTCTCATTGTTACCTGATTAAATAGCACTGTATGAATATTCCCATAATCAAAATATGCTACAGGGGAGCATGCCTAGTGAGTTCATTGCTCAATAGGTGGCGTTCTGAGAGTGAGGGTCCGAGTCTAGGAGGTAAGATAGTGGAGCACTGGGGCGAGGCTGCTTCAAGCCGTGGGTGGGCAACCGGGCCCAGTGCATCTAGCGAAGGCAACATTTATTTATTTGATTTTTTTGTCTATGTGAGTGAGGGAGACAAAAGGCAGAACTGTCTGTAGCGAGTGCCTCCTCCAGAGTTGAAAGAGTGACAGGGCCAAAATCAAGGGACGTTCGAGCCGAAATGCCTGGACACACAGAGTTTGAAGCAATTTAAGTCATAGGAAGAGGGAAAGACTGATTCTGGGAGAGAGTTCCGGAGCTCAGCTGTTGAATAGAAGAAAGACAGAGTAACATTTCACTCTTGGGTTGTATGGGTGGGATTGTGTTGCAGGACAGGTACCACATACTCTACGTAGAGGAAGTGGTATACACTGGGAGAGCTCTGAGGAACACTAATTATTGTAGTAGCGATAGAATAGCGAGAGAGAGATTACAGGGAGTTGGTGAGTGGACGGGAGTTAATGATACGAAAGGCTTTCCTTTCTACTTTGTCTAGGAGTGCAGTGTGAGAGGATGCTCCCCACATATGTGAACAATACTCAATACAAGGGTGCACTGTGCCCCTGTACAGAGCAAGAAGCTGTGCAGGGGTAAAGAGCCCCTTGAGGCGGTTGAGCACACCCAGTTTCTGGGAGGCTGCCTTAGCAAGACTGGTAATATGGTCCTTCCAAGTGAGATCAGAAGAAAAAGAGACACCAAAAATACTGAAAGAAGATGAAGGATTGATTTTTGTATTGTTGAAGTGTAAGGGATAGTCCTCTGGGAGTTCCAGACGGGTTGTAAGATGGAGAAATTGGGTTTTGGAAGCATGCAAGGCAACAAGGTTTTCTCTGCCCCAATTATTTACATTTATATATATATATATATATATATATATATATATATATATATATATATATATATATACCGGTATATATATATAGGGAGAGAGAGAGAGAGAGAGATTATTGGTATAATTATTATTTTTCAGACATACGACATAAGGTCTATGCTCCTAAAAACACTCAATAACAATTAGGACAATATTAATTGCGGTAAATGCTTGAGGGAAGGAGCCATTTGTGATTAAGTTAATTACTACTGGTTGGCTCATTAGGTTAATTGTACTCATTAATTATTAACTAGTTCGGAGAGAGAGACTATTCACTATATAAATCTATTAGGCCAATACCTTGACATATTGGCTGAGTGAACCAATATACAGGTATACCTGTATATGTGTGTGTGGGTGTGTGTGTGTGGGTGTGTGTGTGTGTGTGTGTGTAATTCACCGAACTTGTTTGTCAAGGGAATTCCACGCAAGGCGGCGAGCTTTCAGCTCATTATTATCGCACCTCCTTAACTGGGAATGTATTGCGTGAAGTGCATGCCATGTGTTAGTGTATCGTTGGCTGTCAATGTGAGTGTAGTCTGTAATCAGTCAATTGGCGACATTTGAAATCGAAGGCTTGGGTTGATCTGTACGGTACCAGTCTCACCCGAAGGCTTAGGTTGACCTATACGATACCCTTCTCATCTTGTAACAGACCACCAACCCCCAGAGGGAACGTCACAACTTCGTCCACTTATACCAGGTTCCTATGTATACTGCTAGGTGAACAGAGGCTACACCGTTAGGAGACTTGCCCAAATGTTTCTTACCCGCCTGGGTATCGAACCCAGGGCTGGACCTTCTGGTTGTGAGCCAGACGCGCTATAGGTGTGTGTGTGTGTGTGTGTGTGTGTGTGTGTGTGTGTGTGTGTGTGTGTGTGTGTGTGTGTGTGTGTGTGTGTGTGTGTACCGTCTATCTATCTATCAGTCTATTTGAAAACCAATCTCTCTTTCTCTGCTGTTTATTATATTTGTGTGTCCATTGTTTTCCACACACCGCCCCCAGTTTTCAAGGTAGCGATCTGAAACCTCTACTCCCTTATTCTTTTGTATTCTGGCTACTATTAGCCAACTTTATTTAGTTTGGGAAGGATCTCTAGGAATCCAATGGGGTCAAATCCATCTCAATCAAACATTATCATTACACACAAATACACGTGAGCTCCGGCTGGGAGTATAGAAACATTATATACCGTATATACGGTATATATATATTATAAACATCATATACCGTATATATATATATATAATAAAAAAAAAAAAAAAAAAAAAAAAATATATATATATATATATATATACCGTATATATATATATATATATATATATATATATATATATATATATATATATATATATATATATATATATATATACTATATATATAATAGCAAACAAATATCAATACATCAAAACGTTTATTGCAATTGTTTGACTAAAATGACTATCCTCTGAGGGGGTATAAAGGCTTTGTTTACGAGTACGGTACGAGTAGTGCAATATATATATAAATGACAAAGTTAATAAATATTAGGACTCTTGAACTATTGTTATATTTTAGTTGTCCTGGTAATACACTACTACTAAATTGTACTATTACTGAGGGCTCACTTAAGGGGAGGTATTTAGTTTGTTCCCTAGACCTCCATCAAGCTTAAAATTACACCCCCTTGAGTCCCTTTCAAGATAAATTTGTAAATTTTTCGGTAGAAAAATTTCCCGGCCGAAGGCCGCTTCGTCTTAAATTACAGGCTCGCTATCGCTCGCCAGGATAAAATCGACACCTGGATTGCACGAAAGGTCTTAATATGGGGTGAAAGTTCTTAAAATCGCTAAACTAATGGGGCAAACGTTTTATAATATCAAAAGCAATGGGGCTAAACGTGAGGGAGAAAGGGGTCAAGAAAAAATTCCCTCAAGTGGAGATCTCCCCTTAATAATACTGTTAAAATTATATATATATATAATGAAAAACAAAACAAAAACAATGAGTATAATACTAATACTAATACTAATAATAACTCGGTAATAATGCACTCAGTAGAGCGCATACCTCCGCCTAAGCTGGCTTTGTCACAGAATCTAATCCGGATCGCCTCCTAAATTGAATCAAGTCTTCCTTGGCACATAGGCTATCCTATCTGCCCACCAAATTTCGTAAAAATCGGTTCATAAGTTGTTTACAAACAAACAAACGTAGTCGAAAAACCTAACCTCCGGCCAACTACGATGGTGCAGGTAATAATAAAAATAATACCGGTATCAATAATACAATTAAGAGGTTCGAGGGTTTAGCCTATTTTGGGTTGATTAGTTCATATAGACCTATTTGGTATTTTTTAATTGTCATCCCTAGACCTCTATCAAACTTAAAACAACCCCTTCTAGATTAATGTGTACATTTTTCGGTGGCCGGTTCTTCAAAAATTACAGGCTCACTATCGTTCACCAGGAAAGAAATCTACACCTAAATAGCACGAAAGGTCTTAACATTGACAAATAAATGGGGCAAAAGATCTTAACATCAACAAAAAAAAATGGGCCAAAACATCTTAAAATTATAAAAAACTAATGGGGATAAACATAAGTAAGAAGGAGGTACCAGAAAAACGGTCCGTCTCCTCTTAATTTCCGCATTAGTTAGGCCTACACAAAATGTATCCCACAACAAGATTATACCAATTATTTAACCCAACTATTTCATCATCATTACAGGTATCTTGTTATCAGTAATTACCGGTACACCTATTATCTCTACAGTATATTAACGTCCTTGTCATTATATTCTAGCTATATTTAGACGATTTGACTCAGTTTAAAAAGGACCTCAAGTACGTAACAGGCTTCGAACTATCTCACTTTACCCTTTCTACTACCGGTACCACAAATCCTTCTTTAAGTGCACAAAATCGTCTAAATATAGCTAGAATAAAACTAAAAAGACATCTCGGTACAGAAGGGGTTAATAATGATAATAAATACGTGGAGGTAATTAATACCTTGAGGATTATGACGTGTTTGGACACTTTATAAAGGCTATCATTAGGTGATTTTATTCAGTTTTGGAGGGCCCTCTAGCTGTCAAAGGGGTAAACACTAGCTATGTGACATAGACCAGGTCTCATTGGTCTCTGAAGCCTAGAAGAACTGCCAGGTGTTACCCATGCCTAGGCTAAGGAGTCTAGGGTGGGGGGGCTAGGCTTGGAGAGTGACATAGGTTGGATCCTGTCAGCCTAGAAGGCTGTTTAGAGGTAATGGAAGCGAGTGAAAACTCTTGGAGCCTAAGCTCGCTCGGCCCATTATTCATCGCTAGCCACGCGGCATAGGTTGCATCCTGTCGGCCTCTGAGGCCGTTAGCAAGCGAAGTAAGCCATTGCTAGCTCATCTAGCACCTCAAGCGCTAAGTTTATAAAACAATAACACAAATATAAATATATCTGTAGCCAAGAAACAATTACTTGAGGATAAGTGGACAACAAATAACACGCGTTCGAAATATGTACCTGCATAACTTTGTGAAGATGATAATGGTCGTTGTCAACCTTCCTCCTTGCGTGACCTTTAAGACGGTACGGTACACACACGATATACTAAATCATGCAATACATCCACGTACGGTGGTCTTTGGCGTGTGGGAGACGTGATCTAGCCCATAGTGAACCAAGAGCTGTAGGCTATTCTTAACCCCTTTGTCTTCAGTTTGAAAAAGGCCTGCAGAAATTAACAGGCTTCGAACTATCTTGCTTAACCCTTTTTACTACCACATATCCTTCTTAAACTGCACAGAATCGTCTAAATGTAGCTAGAATACAATATAAAAGACGTCGCTGGTACAGAAGGGGTTAAACATGTGAAAAGGGCGTTGTTTACACTATGGCGAACACAGACAATGGAACTGGATGTTTATCAATGAAACATAATAGTTTGATATTACCCAAGGTTTCAATATCGTACAGTATGTTATATAACTACTGTAGGCCTATAATTATTTTGGGGAAGGATGTAGGCTATTATTCGGGAGTATCTCCAGCTTTGTTTACATTACCGGTACTCAAACGCTCACGGTTACGTTCCCGTTTATTTTTACTGATTTTGAATATGTTATTGACAATAAGTCATAGGTGAGGGGAGGCAAAGCCCACCCCTCTACCTATTATTGTATCCCACGGGCCACGGCAGTCAAAACAGACGGGAACGTGATCGCGAGCATAAGAGTAATGTAAACAAAGCCAGCGATACACCCGAATACTACATCCTTACCCCTGATAAGGATGTACCGGTAGTATTCCGGCATACCGCCTGCTTTGTTACACTACTCGTACGCTCTCGATCACATCCCCGTCTATTTTGACTGCCATGGGATACACCAATAGGTTGATGGGGGGAGGGGGGGGGGGGTGGCAAAGACTTATTGTCATCATCATAGGCCTATATATTGCCAGCAGGGGGCAAATGACAAAAAACAAAATTGATCAATGGCGACGTGCGGGGCGATGATCAGTACCGTATAGTTCAAATCCAAGATTTCACTAGAAAACATTAGGAAACTGGGCTTTTACCCCCAGATGAAAAAATCCAAGATTTGTTTACTAATCCAAGATTTCACTAGAAAACATTGGGAAACTGGGCTTTTACCCCCATAATAACCTTAACTATCCGGAAATATAACCTATATGAATAGGTTGGACATTTTAATGGACAAATTATGAAAATTCACATGTCATTGCAAATTAAGGTAAAAATCCAGTTTTACACCGGGGACATTTTTAAAAAGTATTATGTATTATTTGTCCTTGTTTTGGATTTTTTTAGGTGCGGAGTTACATGGGAGGGATAGACAGACTAATGAGGAAGTAAGGAGGTGTGGTGTGGATGTAGATGTGCTGGAAAGTGTGAAAAGGAACAACTCGAGATGGTTCGGCCATATGGAACGTATGGAAAGCGAGAGAATGACTAAGAGGGTGTACTAGAGCGAGGTGGAGGGACAGAGAGGGAGAGGTAGACCGAATGAGAGGTGGAAGGATGGAGTGAGGAAGTACATGAACGAAGGCGGTGCTGGTTGGGGGGAGGGGCGTCGACTGACTGAGGACAGAGGTGCATGGGGGCGGTTCGTTCGTGGCCACCCCTTCGGGGATCACGGCGTCAGGCAATAGATAGATAAATAGGTGTATTTTTTATTAACCCCATCAGAAATTGCAAAAATAAAAAATAAAATAAATAGTAATAATACCGGTAATACAAAAAATACAAAAATATCCACCAATCTTAAGATACGGCCCCCCCAGGGTAAATTAAGGGGCCTCACCCCCCGTGACTGATTGAAATCAGCATCTAAGTTGCCATTAAAATCAAATTTGCAATTTGACAAGATATTAACAATAGGCTAGTACAAACTAAATACAGCACTCACTAACGATAATTACACACATACAAAAGCCACTCCAAGTGTTCTCCAACAGATTCCTCTCTCTCCGCACCTTCTCCTCTCTACCTCTTCAGAAAATAGTAAAAGTAAAAAGTAGCTACAAGTTGCCATTGTAAAGGCTTAGTCCTATCAATACCTCCATCTGATCTGTATTCCATTTGCGTGTAAAAATAAGGTAAAATTCTAGTTTCACGTACACAGCGACAAAAGGGAGGCGCCGTTGTAAAGGTATAGCTTCCCGACCAACTATGAAGATCAGGGAAATTGCTGGGTAAAAGACGTAATATAATAATAATAAACTACATTAACGACATTAGCCTAACCTAACAACCTTACCTAACCTAACCTAGTATTATGTAATAGCTATGGTGCCTCATATGGGGAGATTTTTTTTTTTTTTTTTACAGTAGGTATAATTCCTTATAATGCATTTCCGCCGCTTTGGACATATATAGGAATTAAGTATGGTATATGACAACTCTAAAGTAGCCATATAAATTTATGAGTATGCTGTGAAAGCGAAACTAGAATTAAACCAAAAAGAAAAAGTCCAAGTTCTATGCAAAGAATCGCCGCGGCCTGAATTATCTAGGACCTGGACCGAGTTTATCAATGAAAGCCAAAATGAAATGCCGTGTACATTTTCCAACACTCCCCTCCCCTGCCCTGCGTCTATATTTAGCAACACTTATGTCACGATAACTTTAGCCTAATGACCAACCCCTAAGGAGGTCCGTGATTAAAACGTCGATACAAGCCTGCCAACCATGCATGAGAAACAAGCCACGATGGAAGACGACCGGACAACTCGACCTGTGTAGCCTACCATTTCAACCCGTACATTTTCAGAACTAGCCTAGGCTAGTGTAATTTCAACCAGTATTGTTAGGTTAGAATATAGGATGACACTGGTTGGGTTGGCCTTGGTTGAATTAGCACTGGTTGAGAGCTACTACCAGTTGAAGTGGTCCATTGGTTGAGTTAACATGGGAGAACGAAACCTACAAGTGTTTGGGAATGAACCTTACCGAGATCCAAAACTTGTCTGGAGGAATTTCTTCTCACAATTTCGAGATTTGCAAACATAATATAGGTTCATGGTGTATTGAAGAAGGTCAACGGTGACCTACCTTATGTGTAGAAGGTGTAGCAGGTGTCGGAAGAGGAAAATATATCCCGCCACGTTTCGTATGACTGACAGCTTCTACACCACCTCGAAAAACACCTGCAACTTCAGTGGTGCCGGCATAGGAGCGCAACATCTCGTACACTCATGCAAACTTTATTGTAACCATTTACTAATCAATTTAGCACATAAATATTAAATATGATCAGTATTTTATGTTTAATTGATATGCTACTTGGATGTTTTTAGCATTTATTGTCAGTAATAGTTAACCTAAATCCTTAATTTGTACGTCAGGCAGCGGGATTTTTATGTTTACATCCGAGTTGGTTGCCATGGCAACATGAAGGCGACGTGTGTTTATCAAATATTCAAAACAAATCTAATTGTATGGCACACGTGATATACGACACTTGATATAGATGGAATGCGATAGTCCCAAGGTCAAAGAAGAAATATATATAACAAGAGGTTAGATAATACTAGATCTAGAGTGCCATTGGTGTAATCTGTGTGCATTAGTCAGATTAGGGTGGCATTCCTCAGAGGTCATAAACTTTACTTCTGAAAGCCACACGCATTGTCTTGGTGCATCCCCACCAATGTTTATAGAAGGGATTGAATGGTGAAGATACAGTATATGAGTACTGTATGTAATTCTAAGGATATAACACGCTACATTTCTTTGCTGCATTACATGAGGAACAGTACATTATTTTTCGAATAAAGAACACACACACACACACGCATACTACGATGGTTTATAAAAAAGGAATGAATGGTAATTATAAGATATAAATAGCCTTAATAACTATATGGATATAACACGCCACATTTATGTGTTGCAATTTATGGGGAACATTTTAATATATTTCGATTAAATTGACCACTAGCGATATTCGAGTTTTAAGGAAGTTGAAGCTGTAGACATTGACATTAAAATCTTGAAGCTGCCAGACTGAAATTGCCCGTAAAGATTTATGGAATAATCGGTTGTGTGACACCGCCTTTTGATAGATAGATATATTATATATATATATATATATATATATATATATATATATATATATATATATATATATTATATATCTATATATATATATATATATATATATATATATATATATATATATATATATAGTGGGTGGGGTGTGTGTGTGTTAGTGTGAGTAAGTGTGTGCGTGTGTTAGTGTGTGGGTGTGGGTGTGTGTGTGTGTGGGTGGGTGGGTGCATTTTAAAAGGTCTCTGTGTGCAGCTACTGACAAATGTTCGAGACCTCTTACCATTTTTGAGCTTCATACTCCGTGTGTCCAGGCATTTTAGCTCGAACATCCCTTGATTTTGGCCACAACAAAAACAACTATTGGTTTTGTCATTAATGTTTTATTGAGATAGAGAGCACACAACATAGGCGCTGCCACAGTGTTAAGTACAGCGATGCTAGAAAGATAATTATATTATACATAAATCCTAGCACATTTTTGTTAGGCTTGGTCAATATCTGGGTAAAAAAAAGTAATACTAATAATAATGATAATAATAATAACACTAATACTAACAATTGTAATGATAATAATAATAATTATAATAATAACAAACATGCATACAAATATACTGTACATACAGTATATTATATAGGCCTACTAGTGAAATATATAGGAAACAATGAACTCCTTTTAGTTACGGCAGCCATCTTGAATGACTTACGTTTTATATTTCTATATTCAGTTTAAACCCAAATATGATAATCGCCTTACAATAATGGCCATGTGTTGGCTGCAAGTTACAAATTGGAAGACTTAGTGACAATGTGATTGTAAGTATAAATGCATGGAATTGGAAGACTTAGTGACAATGTGATTGTAAGTATAAATGCATGGAATTGGAAGACTTAGTGACAATGTGATTGTAAGTATAAATGCATGGAACTGGAAGACTTAGTGACAATGTGATTGTAAGTATAAATGCATGGAATTCATAATGCTGAAAACAAAAGTATAAATGCATGGAATTCATAATGCTGAAAACAAAGCAATAGGATAATAATAATGATGATAAGAAAGCATTATACACAAAACAATATAAATTATACCAATACAAACAAGTATAACATTGATTATACAAACAGTTTTAGAAATCCACTCCTTAGCGCTACCAACACATCATAATAAACACGTATTAAACACACTTAACGTATATATAGATCAAAATTCTACCGGAGTATATTGAAAAAAACTCATATATTTTGTTGGACAAGCACGGAGGAACACACTATATGAAAATTCTTTATATCATGGCCAAAATTTACAAATCAAATGGACTACTTTGTGCGGCGGAGTGAGTGGCTAGGCAGTGTAATGTGGCGATCTAACAAACCACACCAACTAGTTTTCATGAAGGAGACGACACCCACTTTGATAATAATAGCTGCGAAAAAATTATAAAGTTGAAATATATAGTCTACCTCCCAATGCATTCTTAGGTTCAAATCCCACACAATTGACTATTTTATTTGGTCAATTATACTATCACAATATAAAAGGGATCCAGCATTATGTCTCAAACCTTTGGGCGAATGTAGCCCAGAGGCTTATATATGCTCCAACTTCTCTAATACAGTGGGTATAATTATATGCTCCAACTTCTCTAATACAGTGGGTATAATTATATGCTCCAACTTCTCTAATACAGTGGGTATAATTATATGCTCCAACTTCTCTAATACAGTGGGTATAATTATTCTATATGTTGAAAAAAATATATAGAATAATACTACTACTAATAATAATAATAATAATTATAATAATAATGTCAATACCACCAACTTTTCACTGCCTATAGCCACTCAGCCCGTCATACATTTACAACATACATACAAACAATTACCTTCAATAATTGGCTACATAATCACATATAAGTACAATTAGTTTTAAGTATTCATCAGCAAAATAAGCGCAATGTTTATATTTGGAGTTCCCCATAATTATATCAAGAAGCATCAGTACATCACATTAAGTATTAAAAATATTAATACAAAAAACCGGCCTATATTGCAGGATTGCCAGGAAAACAAATCGACACCTAAATGGCACGAAAGGTCTTACAATCGCCAACATAATGGGGTGAAGTCTAAAAATATCAAAACTAATGGGGCTAAGCATGAGGCCAAAAGAACCTCTCACCCCAAAAAATAAAAAAAAATAAAAAAAATAAAAATAAAAAGCATAAATAAATAAAACACGAGTGATTTTATAGCCTATTACTGGAAGGTAAATGTGTGTATCTATATAATACCTGATAAGTCCCCTGTATTGCACACCACACAGACTGACTCACCCACGGTAAAGCACACCACCTCTGACTTGTAGAATACATACTGTACGGTCTGGTCTTCATTCCAGCTGATGGTAAATTGTCATGGCTCGTTTATTTTATTTTATTGGGCTATTAACCCTGTCTTGAGTCGGCCACCAAAAAAAAAAGGGGGGGGGGGGATTGGGCCTGAGTATATAGATAGTTAGATAGATTAACCCTTTGAGGATCATGGCGCGTTTTGGCGGTTCATTCTGGCTATCATTAGACGATTTTATTCAGCTTAGGGTCAACTTGAGGGAGCTAAAGCGTTAATTGAGATCGTCTTTACCCCTTTGATTCCTAGAGACCCTTCCTAAGTTGAACAAAAGCTTCTAATGATAACCAAATAATATATACAAAATGCGTATTAGATCCTCAAGGGGTTAACCCTCTCAGGATACGATGACGCATTTATTCTGTTTTCTGGCCATTATTAGACGATTTTAGGCAGATTAGGAAGATTATAGAAAACTCAGTGGGTAAATTTGAGTTTTTCCCCTTTTAATGCCCACAGATCCTCCCTAAGCTGTATAAATCGTCTAATGATAGCTAGAATAAATTGTCAAAATGCGTCATAATCCTCAAAGGGTTAAACAGATTTATTAAACGAAATGTATTGTTATTTACGCATTAATATGACACAAAGACATATTACTGTCATATTTGTCCATTAAATATCGATAAACCATTCGCTGAGATATTCAATTTACCGTCAGCCGAAATCAAACCGACTATAGTAATAAAAGGAAATATAAACTTATCAATTGCAGTAGAGTCTAGCCTTGGACCATTCGCCACTAATATCCATATCAGATTTTTGTTTTTGTTTTTATTATTAAATGCAAAGTGAGAGTCAAAGTAAAATTATAAAATACACAGCAGATAATTAATAAGTGAAACATAATTGCGACACAAATATCACACTTTTCTAATGAATCCGCAATAGCCATAGCATAGAAAACGGATATATTGTAGGCTAACTAAGAATGATTATTTTAGTATAGTATATAATGGTTTACTTAGATAAACAAAGAAACTAAAATTACATATATGTTTCAAGTATATGTGTTTCTAAATAATATGTGTTTCATAGCTCTAAATAATTAAATACATATGTTTGTGGAATTGCAACATCACATCAGGTTTAATAAAGTTCATAGACAAAACATTATACCCTTAATTATTTATAGAAATGTGGTTTGATTATGGATACCAATGACGTCATGAATCCAAGGGAATCCAAGAATGGAGTACAAATTATCCCGGGCATTGGAGCATATAGAGTAGATAGATAGATAATAGATGGATAGACAGATATATAAGAGATGGCTGAATAGATAAGTACAGTGCATAGACATACAGATAGATGGATAGAGAGAGATCGCAGTGTCTAAAAACTCTCTCTCAAAGAAAAAGAAGAATATGTCTTAGTAAATATTCGCTCTAAAAATTAAGAAAGCAAGATATTAATATTCATTTCATAAACAGTGTGTAATGATGAATATATAAATATAAATGTACGAATTGTGGGAGGGACGAGTAACTAAGTATAACTAAAATAAACCGTGTACCTTGGCGCCATGAAGTCAGCAGTCAGGTAGAAATGGCGCGAAAAGTTGGCGCGCAAACCTAGACCAAAAATAAAAGGGCCGTCACATGTATTTACAACGGTGTATACCAACTCATGTCGGCTGCTAATATTTATACAGTATATTTGAAATGTATTTAAATTTTACTACGGATTAATTTTGAGCAGCCGAACAAATATTGGTGGAAGTAATTATAATAAACCATTTCTTTATCTTTATTGACAGAAAGATACAATCTGAGTCTTGATCTCCAGGAAGTAAACTAAAATGTATGTGTGTTCTAAGAATCACCAATCGTAAATATTCATCATAGAGAGAGAGAGAGAGAGAGAGAGAACAGAAGGGTCCGCGCCCCCCCTGACCAGCGGGGCGGGGCAAATATAAAATAATATGAAAATTCCCGGATTTTGGAATGGAATCCTTGTGACACTATGAGGCAGGGGCTTAATATAATATAGGCCTACTACTTTAGGTAGAAGAGAATAGAACAAATTATTATCCTCTTAGTTCTAGATACCTCTGGCTTTAATTCAGTTTTAACAGATTATATAATTATGTATATCATATATTTGATACAACTAGTGCATAATAAAATCGATATAGTTACATAATTATGATTTTGCACTTTGCCACTATATTGTACCTCCCCTATTTTTCTTAATGGACTCCCCCATTATGTCACCTATATATTGTAGTACTGGTATAGTAATTCATTAAGTCTCAGCTGGGCACAGAAGGATTTAACTTTGCTACTTACCATAACAACAAAGTACAGATAAGAAGGTTATTATGGTAGAGTTAAGTAAAGTTTGCAAATGTATTATCGGGGGGTTTAAAGTATTCGAACGCACACACACACATACATACATACACACACACACACACACACACATGTAAGCAACGGTGTGTTTATAGGTACACACGAAAATTATGCATTTTTACGAAAATATTTTTCGAGTTTTAAACCTAAATAAAATGTTTACACACAAACTTACAGATGAACCCATCAATGCTTGTACACACACACACACACACACACAGCAAACATACACACACCATCTATGCATGATTATATAAACATTTCCACATTTATATCTAAGTCATCTAACATTAACTATATTACTATACTTATCAATTATTGCTATATTACTGGCCATTGTCCCTAGTGCTTATATTTAACTATTTATATCTAAAATAATATGTAGATAAATTCCTACGATCTCTTGAGTACAACACATACTGACAAATTGAACACCATCATAACATGTATAATTACTAACACATAATGCCTTCCTTGTGTTAAGTACTACATACACATATACACATAGTACTACATACACATATACACATACAACTTGTCTACTCGTAAAACACACACACACACACATACATGTTAAATATCACATACATACACATACTATATGTATGATTATTATATCACTTACACACATACACACATATGCATTTTAAGTAACATACACACATACACACATACACACATATGCATTTTAAGTAACATACACACAAACACAAGTAAGATTAGTCCCTGGTAAATAAGTACCACGCACGCACACACACACACACACACCCACCCACACACAGCCACATGTACTACCTTTTCTCTCTTTAAGGGGAGATTTCCACTTGAGGGACTTTTTTCTTGACCCCTTTCTCCCTCATGTCTATCCCCATTGCTTTGGAGATTTTAAGACGTTCGCCCCATTAGTTTGGCGATTTTAAGACCCTTGCCCCATTTCTGTCAATTTTAAGACCATTCGTGCCATTTAGGTGTCGATTTTTTCCTGGCGAGCGATAGCGAGCCTGTAATTTAAGAGGAACCGGCCTTTGGCCGGGACATTTTTCTACCGAAAAATGTACATATATATCTTGAAAGGGGGTCAAGGGGGAGTAATTTTAAGCTTGATGGAAGTCTAGGGAATCAACTAAAAACCTCCCCTCAAGTACTAACAACAACTATCTTTCTCTTTCAGTCCAAACCACACTGAATTACTAAATACAACTGACAACCCTGTTAGTATCAATATTTATACAACTGACAACCCTGTTAGTATCAATATTTATAAGGATGGGTTCCATAATAGTCTGCATATGTAGAAATACCAACTACATTGCTAAGTACAGGGGAATATTGCATAATATAACCTACCTATTGCAGAGTTCACCACGCTTCGAGTGGCACCAAGGAGCGCACCGCCCCTTGTTCTGGGTTGGTAGAATATTATGGTGACAGGTCAGTTGAACCAGTGCCACTTCAACCAGTGCCACTTTAACCAGTGCTAACTCAACCAGTGGCCACTTCAACCAGTGACCATTTCAACCAGTGACCATTTTAACCAGTAAGTTAGGTTAGGTTAGGTTAGGTTTCTGGTTAAAATGGTCACTGGTTGAAATGGTCACTGGTTGAAGTGGCCACTGGTTGAGTTAGCACTGGTTAAAGTGGCACTGGTTAAAGTGGCACTGGTTGAAGTGGCACTGGTTCAACTGACATGGAACCGAATATTATATGTATAGTAATTATAGCAAACTAAAACCTTCTGTGCTCATTACAAGTCAGATGTAACGACCACCACCGCCTCTTACTCACTAACACTCTAGCTGCTAGCGTATGATGGGCTTACTATAAAAATAATACCCAATACGTCCAATATGTAATTAATTATATGCTGTACCTCCAAATTGGCCACTTGCCAGTTTCAGGGTATACGGAAGTTGGAGCCGTAAACATCGATATTAACCCCTACTGCACCATGGCATAGATTAAAAGTACCCTCCAGTACCAGACTTGTTGCCAAAAACAAGGAGACTACACCCTCTCTGCACAAGAGTTGGTGGGTGACTGACTGAGGTGGCCTTGAGCAGCTGAGAGGGACCATGAGAAGTGTTGCCAACTCTTCACAACAGTGCCTCCAAGTCATGTTAGCAGCTCCAGCTAGATATTAGCAGAACAAGGATCGTATATTACTGATGGACGGGAGCCGTCGCTGGTACTGGCGCGTAGCTTTTTCACTGGCGAACGTCAGCCGTCGCTGGTACTGGATGGGTTAAACAGAAATACAAAACTAGATTTCTGATGGATAGAACGTGCGATTAATTTGGTTTTATGTATTAACGTATTGTGTTAATGGATAAGAGTTGGGTGTCGTTACTATACAATGGAATCGGTGGGTGGCCAGTCGTTACACTACTCTATCATATTATTATTATAATTATACAGCTTCTCCGTCCGTGGCGCCACACCTTAATAGTAACAATAGAGGCGGTAAACTCAACACACGTACACATTATAACCTCAGCAGGATTCCAACCTAGGATACTTTGTAACTAAATACAGTCAAGTTCATCTAAATCTTTAACTATACCCAGACTGAAATCAAGAACATATATTATTTGGCAGAAATGATTACCACAAAACCATGAACTAATTAAATACAAGGGTCCAAAGTTCAATTCCTGCCAATGTAGGTTATAACTGGTACATGCACACACACACTTATATTGGTGTGATACAAAACATAAAACCTACCTTATATAGTACTTTAAGGGGAGATTGCCACTTGAGGGATTTTTATCTGGCCCCCTTTTCCCCTCATGTTTAGCCCCATTGCTTTTGAAATGTTATGAATTTCGCCGCATTAGTTAGTTGATTTTAAGAACCTTCACCCCATTTATGTCAATTTTAAGAAGCTTCACCCCATTTATGTCAATTTTAAGAAGCTTCACCCCATTTATGTCAATTTTAAGACCTTCCGTGCCATTTAGGTGTCGATTTTTTTCCTGGCGAGCTATAGCGAGCCTGTATTTTAAGAGGAACCGGCCTTTGGCCGGGAAATTTTTCTACCGAAAAATTTACAAATTTATCTTGAAAGGGGGTCTAGGGGGTGTCATTTTAAGTGTGATGGAAATCTAGGGAACAAACTAAACACCTCCCCTTAAGCTGAGGCAGAGGAAGGGTCAACATCAGTTATATATTGGGTTATTCAATGTGTCATCAACAAAATGTATAATGATAAATGAATTCATGAATATATAATGCATAAACACAGTCATATATAATGCATAAACACAGTCATATATAATGCATAAACACAGTCATATATAATGCATAAACACAGTCATATATATATATTATAAAATACATTGCCTATGCCTACAAACTACATCATTAAATTGAATTCGGTTTTATAGGAATTACCAATAGGCCTACGTTGTGCTAATTAAGGGGAGATCTCCACTTGAGGGATTTTTTTCTGGACCCCCTTTCTCCCTTATGTTTAGCCCCATTGCTTTTGATATATTAAGACATTCGCACCATAATTAAGAACTTTCGCCCCATTTCTGTCAATTTTAACACCTTTCATGCAATTTAGGTGTCGATGTTTTCCTGGCGAGCGATAGCGAGCCTGTAATTTAAGAGGAACCGGCCTTTGGCCGGGACATTTTTCTACCGAAAAATATACACATTTATCTTGAAAGGGGGCCTAGAGGGTGTAATTTTAAGCTTGATGGAAGTCTAGGGAACTAACTAAAAACCTCCCCTTAATGTATTGGTGCACTAAAAGCATTGATCTTAATATTAATAACTATAAATATTTATTATATGAGCTTTGAATAACAATAATGACGGATTTTCCCCTCTCTCCCCCTACTAGCCTCTGTTTATACACTACAATATCAATAATAATTAAAATAATAATAATAATAATACAAGTTCATACATCAAAACCACCACACCACTACTACAGTCCGTTCATTCTAGGTTGGACAGAAATCCTAACCTCTAATTAACCTCTGTAACTCAAAAAGGGCTAGAGTAATCGAGCCAATTTATTTTTTATTTTTTTACCAAATAGGAAGACTTAGCTAGGGAATAGGTGTGAAAATGGTCAGCTCATGTGCTCTAGCCCCTTTTTGAGTGAGTTATACAGAGGTTAGAGGTTACGATTTCTGCCCAACTTGGAATGAACGGTCTTTGTATAGAGACAGTTTCTCGGCCAATCGCTCTCGACACCATTTTTTTTTTATTTTAACTTTATTTTGTATTCAGGCACTTTTATCTAAATATGTTACCTGAAATACGATTTAAAAAGTACAATTATTTGGTTACTGAAGAGGTGTCTATTGAAATTTGTGTAAGTGATATTTACTTTCATAAGTAACGATTTTATTTTACAAGAATATTTCCCATTTTCCTTGTACAGCTCATGCCTAACTAATAGAAAATGGTATTCCTCCTTACTCCCTCATTTACTTTTTCTTTCTTCTACTTACCTTCTAGTGGCACCGAGGAGCGCGTTGCCCTTCGTTCTGGGCCATCGTTGTCCCATACCCGAGAACGATTGGCTGCTAAACCGTCCATATAATAATCATCATCTCCCATCAAGACAGGAACAGCTGCCATACGAGGCCATAAGAAACTTGGTACAAAAATAATTCCGTCTTTATCAAATGCTACGAGAGTGTTTACATCGTCCGCGTCCCATCTTGATACAGAGATCCCTGCATAGAGTAACATTAAGGGGAGGTATTTAGTTTGTTCCCTAGACCTCCATCAACCTTAAAATTACACCCCCTCGAGTCCCTTTCAAGATAAATTTGTACATTTTTCGGTAGAAAAATGTCCCGGCCGAAGGCCGGTTCCTCTTAAATTACAGGCTCGCTATCGCTCGCCAGGATAAAATAGACACCTGAATTGCACGAAAGGTCTTAATATGGGGGTGAAAGTTCTTAAAATCGCTAAACTAATGGGGCAAACGTTTTATAATATCAAAAGCAATGGGGCTAAACATGAGGGAGAAAGGGGTCCAGAAAACAATCCCTCAAGTGGAGACCTGCCCTTAACCCCTTCCAGCACCATTACACATATTCTGGTTACCATTAGATGATTTTCTTGACGTTATAATCTACCTCTAGGACTTCAATGGGGTAAACACGGTCTCAATAAACCCTCTTGATAACCTAGGGCCTTCTTAAAATTGCATTAAATCGTCAATAATTTTAGTCAGAATCAAAGGTAAATTACGTTATGGTACTGAAGGGGTTAAGGGGAGGTATTTAGTGCGTTTCCTAGACTTCCATCAAGCTTGAAATTATACCCCCTTGACCCCCTTTCAAGCTAAATTTGTAAATTTTTCGGTAGAAAAATTTCCCGGCCGAAGGCCGGTTCCTCTTAAATTACAGGCTCGCTATCGCTCGCCAGGAAAAAATTGACACCTAAATGGCACGAAAAATCTTAAAAGTTACATAAATGGGGCGAAAGTTCTTAAAATCGTCAAACTAATGGGGCGAACGTCTTAAAATCTCAAAATCAATGGGGCTAAACATGAGGGAGAAAGGGATCCAGAAAAAAATCCCTCAAGTGGAAATCTCCCCTTAACCCTATCAGAGGATGCATTTATTTGCTATCATCTGGATACCATTAGACGCCTTTTCTTCAGCTTAGGAGGGGTGTGTATGGAAGTCAGAGGTTTAATTGGGATTGTCTTTACCGGTACCCTTTGTAAACAGCAGAAAATGGTCTATTGCTGGCCAGAATCCAAGGGAAGAAGGCGTGGTGGTGTTGGAGGGGTCAGTAGTAAGTACAAGCCAAGGGTTACACAAATAGTACATACTAATAGTACATAATAATAGTACATAATAATAGTACATATAATAGTACATAATAATAGTACATAATAATAGTACATATAATAGTACATAATAATAGTACATAATAATAGTACATAATAATAGTACATAATAATAGTACATAATAATAGTACATATAATAGTACATAATAATAGTACATATAATAGTACATAATAATAGTACATACTAATAGTACATAATAATAGTACATAATAATAGTACATATTAATAGTACATAATAATAGTACATAATAATAGTACATATTAATAGTACATAATAATAGTACATATAATAGTACATAATAATAGTACATATACTGTAATAGTACATAATAATAGTACATAATAATAGTACATAATAATAGTACATAATAATAGTACATAATAATAGTACATATAATAGTACATAATAATAGTACATAATAATAGTACATAATAATAGTACATATAATAGTACATAATAATAGTACATATACTGTAATAGTACATAATAATAGTACATAATAATAGTACATAATAATAGTACATATACTGTAATAGTACATAATAATAGTACATAATAATAGTACATAATAATAGTACATAATAATAGTACATAATAATAGTACATATAATAGTACATAATAATAGTACATATAATAGTACATAATAATAGTACATATTAATAGTACATAATAATAGTACATAATAATAGTACATAATAATAGTACATATTAATAGTACATAATAATAGTACATATAATAGTACATAATAATAGTACTTAAGAAGGCACGTTACAGTGAGATACCATTACAAACTTATAGATTATTGATACAGCTGGATTTTGTAGTCGTCAAGTGAACTAAACTCCTCATGGTAGAACAAATATAGCCTTACTCTCCATACTTTAACTCTGTCTTTCCCTCACCCTATGATTTAAACTGCTTCAAGCTCAGTGTGTCCAGACATTTTGACTCGAACGCACCTTGAATTTGGCTTTCTACCACTCTTTTAACTTGGAGGGAGACACTTGTTACAGGCAGTTTTGCCTTTTGTCTCCTTCATACACATAAACAAAAACAAGACATTTCTCAACAATTTTGCTTGCCTTTAAGGGGAGATTTTTAGTTTGGTCCCTAGATATCCTTCAAGCTTAAGATTACACCCCCTTGAGCCCCTTTCAAGATAAATTTGTACATTTTTCGGTAGAAAAATTTCCCGGCTGAAAGCCGGTTCCTCTTAAATTACAGGCTCGCTATCGCTCGCCAGGATAAAATCGACACCTAAATGGCACGAAAGGTCTTAAAATTGACAAAAATGGGTTGAAAGTTCTTAAAATCGTCAAAATAATGAGGCAAACGTCTTAAAATTAGAAAAACAATGGGGCTAAACATGAGGGAGAAAGGAGTCAAGAAAAAAAATCCCTCAAGTGGAAATCTCCCCTTATTAACTATCAGAATACTTAGTAAATACTTAGTAAATATAGCCATGTTTTCTATATTGACAACAAAAATATAGCCATGTTTTATATATTGAAAAAACCAAGATTTGTTTTGACAATGCTGCTTGCCTATGAATACCAGAGAACACAATTAATATAGCCATATTTTTTGGTTAAGGTGGCAAAAATCTGTGTGTGATAATCCGGGTTCGAATCCCGGCGGGTCATATATATACTTTAATTAATTTCATTGGGGGTGTTTGGTGTTGTGGTGAAATTAATAAAATATAGATTACCACTGACAAGCATGACAGTGTGATCCATCTTCCCTTACATATGAACAACAGAGAGCTTGCCAAATGTAGCCATTGTTTCCATTACTGACAAGCAAAACAGTTTAATAAATTTGTCTTGCCTATGTGTATTAGAGAGCATATTAAATATAGCCATGTTTTCTATAATGACAAGCAAACTTTTATCAATCTTGCTAGTGTATGGGTATGAGTGCTAAGTAAATATCCGTATTTTCTGTACTGACAAACAAGGCCTTTCTCAATCTTGCTTGCGTATGGGTATGGGTGCTTCATAAATATAGCCGTATTTTCTGTACTGACAAACAAGACTATTTGATTAATCTTGCTTGGTATGGGAATCAGAATGCTAATTAAACTGGCAAGAGCTGGTTTCACTTGATAAATACCAAAAATACAACATGACATCATACATATCAGTCAATATATTCATGCTACAAAGAATGCATATACATATTAGTACAAAATAGTATACATATAGCAGTTACGTCAACACAGTGATAATATATAACATATACCAAATGCCAAAGGGGTTATATTACCAATGGCACTTTACAAATAATAACAGTAAACATAAAGTTAAGAAATTAATTATATCTAAGGGTGGGTAAGGACTTCGTTTTCTATAAGGCACATTGGGATATTCCAAAGGCTATAGACCTTCTATTGTATTAAGAAATATTGTAATTATACAATTACATTCAAAGGACAATATCAAAGGGTTCACTTATCATACAGGATTCCAATAATTATAAGAATAAGGGTTTCTACCACTACTTGGCTAAACATACAAATATTATTGAAGCAGGAACATGAATACTGTATAATGTCTAACTAAAAATGTCACTAACTTCTACGAGGATTAAATCTCATTATGTTTCATAATTATACATACAATCTTTCGGTGGGATCAATAGAAAAACTAAACTCCTAAGTACCTAAGTTAGTCATATTTTGCATTTATATATTATGACACCCAAGTAAACCTTAGCTGCATATTGGTGTAGCTATAAATCAAGTAAAAAAAAAAAAAAAAAAACTAATCAAACATCCAACATTTCAGAAAAAAAAAACTAATCAAACATCCAACATTTCAGAGAAAAAAAAAAAAAAAAAAAAACGAATCAAACATCCAACATTTCAGTTCTAACTTTTTGACGCGTGTGGTGTATTGAATGGAGTCTGAAATCCTCTTGGTCTAAGATTCAGCACTTAGAATGGTTTATAGTAGTACTCACTCCCAGTTATATAATAAACAAATAATCATGTGGAAACGATAATCTGGTATATGGCGTAAGGATGCGTAGATTTATTTTAAAAACTCCCAATAATGCAGCTCTGTGCTTCGATTATGAGGGAACAATACTATACCCTGTTCTAAGTAGGTATAGGTCAGCAGTCGTGAACCCTGACCTCTGTCACTCAAAAAGGGCTAGAGCAAATGGGCTGTACATTTCTAACCCTATTTCCTGGCTGATCCTTCCCAAATGGTAGAAATATTAGCTGGATTACTCTAGTCGTTTGTGAGTTACAGACGTTAATGGTCAAGAATTTTGGCTTACTTTATTGGAACAGGGTATAGCTCCCTTCCTTATGCCGGAGTCACACGAGCAATTTTTCCGTCAATTTTTACGGGCAATTGTGGTCTGGCAGCTTCAAAATACAAGTTCCATAAGAATTAAACTACCCAACATAATCTACCTTCGATCTAGTTTCCGTTTACAATGCGAAAATATCCCTAAATATCACCAGAAAAAACTTGCTCATGGAAAATTGACGGAAAAAGCGCTCGTGTGACAGCGGCTTTACACACTAGTACACTTATCAATGAAGGACCATTAGGGCTTATATAAACCTGTTTCTCAATAGCCAATCAGCGAATACCAAGAGAGCAGTCAATACCCAATGTTAGCCAATCAGAACATTAACAACAGCCTAGCTTATCATAAAAATTATTGGCTGAAAACATCAAAATCTACTTCTCAACAGCCAGTCAGCCTCCAAGCAAGTGGCACTAAATTGGCTTAAATATTCCTAATTGGAACTCTAAATGTTGTTTTTCTTCGGGCTCTGTCTTGAGTCGGCCAATGCTAATAAATGTTTATATACTCCCAGCCTGACTCGAACCTCTTGGATACTCGTTCTGAATGTCGGAGGTTCGAGTCCGACTGGGAGTATATAAATATATACACACATACTATCAAAGGCCAAACAGCATGTAATAACAAGCTACATGCCAGACAATCAGAACCACAACAACACCGAGTCATAAAACCCAAGGCAAGTCTACAATAAACGTAAATTGGCTGAGAGGGTCCAAATTTCAAGGCCCCTATGGTCTTTCAAAACTAACCCTTACGCTAAGATGCACACACTTAATTATAATTATGGGGGCGGCGATGCCGGGGGAGAGAGACATAATGGTGGCGAGGGCGTTGGAGACACGTTCGTAAGTAGATTGGGCGGCATTGGAGTGCTTTTTTTTTACTGTTGATTAAATGTGAGGTCGAATTGTCTGGTTATGATGTCTTGGGGAGAGGTTTGGAGGGAAGTAGGAGGATTTGGAGGAAACCCTTGGAGGACATTGCGAGGGGTTGGAGGTAATTAGGAGGGGTTTGGAGGAAAGTGGGAGGGGTTGGAGGAAATTAGGAGGGGTTTGGAGGAAAGTGGGAGGGGTTGGAGGAAATTAGGAGGGGTTTGGAGGAAAGTGGGAGGGGTTGGAGGAAATTAGGAGGGGTTTGGAGGAACGTGAGAGGGGTTGGAGGAAATTAGGAGGGGTTTGGAGGAAAGTGGGAGGGGTTTGGAGGAAAGTAGGAGGGGTTTGGAGGAAAGTGGGAGGGGTTGGAGGAAATTAGGAGGGGTTTTGGAGGAAAGTGGGAGGGGTTGGAGGTAATTAGGAGGGGTTTGGAGGAAAGTGGGAGGGGTTGGAGGAAATTAGGAGGGGTTTGGAGGAAAGTGGGAGGGGTTGGAGGAAATTAGGAGGGGTTTGGAGGAAAGTGGGAGGGGTTGGAGGAAATTAGGAGGGGTTTGGAGGAAATTAGGAGGGGTTTGGAGGAAAGTGGGAGGGGTTGGAGGAAATTAGGAGGGGTTTGGAGGAAAGTGAGAGGGGTTGGAGGAAATTAGGAGGGGTTTGGAGGAAAGTGGGAGGGGTTGGAGGAAATTAGGAGGGGTTTGGAGGAAATTAGGAGGGGTTTGGAGGAAAGTGGGAGGGGTTGGAGGAAATTAGGAGGGGTTTGGAGGAAAGTGGGAGGGGTTGGAGGAAATTAGGAGGGGTTTGGAGGAAATTAGGAGGGGTTTGGAGGAAAGTGGGAGGGGTTGGAGGAAATTAGGAGGGGTTTGGAGGAAAGTGGGAGGGGTTGGAGGAAATTAGGAGGGGTTTGGAGGAAAGTGGGAGGGGTTGGAGGAAATTAGGAGGGGTTTGGAGGAAAGTGGGAGGGGTTGGAGGAAATTAGGAGGGGTTTGGAGGAAAGTGGGAGGGGTTTGGAGGAAAGTGGGAGGGGTTGGAAGAAAGTGGGAGGGGTTTGGAGGAAAGTGGGAGGGGTTGGAAGAAAGTGGGAGGGGTTTGGAGGAAAGTAGAAGGAATTGGAATAAAATAGAAGGGGTAATTTAGGAGATATTGGAGGAAACTTGGGTATTTTGGAGGAAAGAGGAAGAGAATGAGGGAGTCATATGAAGCTAAGCAACTTCCACCACCTACCACTGGCACCATTCCACAAATACCCACCCTTATACCCTCCCACTACCTCTCCTCCCTCCTTCCCTCTACCTCCCCTCCCTCCCTCCATCTCCCATCCAACCTACCCACTCCCTCCTTCCTTCAGTCTCCCCTCCCATTACCTCCATCTCCCCTCCCACTACCTTCTTCTACCCTCCCACTCCCTCCATCTCCCCTCCCACTCCCTCCATCTTCCCTCCCACTTACCCACTCCCTCCTTCCCACTCCCCCTGCCCGCGTTTTTTTTTCACTCCATATTTGGCATCAAGTGGAGTGACACGGACAGGGCTTGTTTACATCGGTTATAAACACAACACCAGTGGGGCCTCAAATGGCACATAGACACGAATCGCATGACGTTGTGGCGGGAGTGTAGCATTTACTTCAGGTGGTTGGTAGGTGTCATCGCCCCCTGAATTGATAGTGCTTGATATTTTTAAGAATTGCCTCAACATATCGTGTTTTATTTTTAAATTTCGTTTTATATAGATTAAATATGATTTTACGATTATCCAATTACGGGTCTATCCTTACAAAATAATATGAATACCAGCTTGATTGTCTTCATTATGTTTAAACTTGAAGATGTAAAGGGATTTGTGCCCCTTTCTCCCCTCAGCCTCTCGTAACCCTTCACGTGTCTCCCCCTCCTATCACCGCCCTCCAGTGGAATTATGGGCGCCCTGAGTACTAGCCCCCCGCCCCTAGCTGTCAAGGCAACCTCTCACTCAACCCCTAATACCCCTTCTTCACGATCCTTAACCCCTTCTGTACCGCCGACGTCTTTGTGATTTTATAGTAGCTATATTTAGACGATTTTGTGAAGTTTACGAAGGATTTGTGGTAGTAAAAAGGGGTTAAGGGAGATAGATGGAAGCCTTTTAACTGCTTTAGGCCCATAGAATCGTCAAAAAGTAGTCAGAGTATAGAAGGCCCATTTCAAACTATAGAGAATCGTCTAATAGTAGCCAGGATATAGTTAAAAGGACGTCATCGGTACAGAAAGGGTTAACTCGCCGTAAGATCAATATAAACACTGTCATCCTCTCGTGCCATACCGCCATTTTATTATATTTTTTTAGAATTCTCAGGGGATTATTCTGACGGGCGACAAGAAGAAGAAGAAGAAGGATGTTGTATAAGTATCTGTCATGTCAACCTCTCTTTCAAATCCCGAACCTTTATTGCGATTCTCTAAGTCGCCATAAATTCAATGTCAACACTGTCATCTCGATATGTCCCGCCATTTTCCGAGGCCTCCCAGTGGATTGTGATGGTTGACAAGAAGAAGAAGGATATATTGTGTAAGTCAACCTTTCTTTCAAATCCTAAGCCTCTATCTCGACGCTCTAACTCTTCATAAAGCCAATCTAAACAATCAGCCCCTTAATTTTTCCCCGACATTTTCAGAGATTTTGGCGGGCAAGGAGTACAGTATAATTTTGGCGGTAAAGAAGTACAGTATAATTTTGGCGGGAAAGGAGTACAGTATAATTTTGGCGGGAAAGGAGTACAGTATAATTTTGGCGGGCAAGGAGTACAGTATAATAATAAGGGGGATAATCTAAATCTAAACACCATCATCATCCCCTCATTTCTTACCGCCAATTTCTGAGGTCTCCCAGTCAATTTTGGCGCGCAAAAAGTATAAGCGGAGGGGTGATTGTATAAGTTCAGTGACCCTCCCCTCTACACTGACGCTCGCTCGGGTTACTAATGACATTCCAACACGCTAAAGGAAGATTAAAGCCTCATGGTCTATGAATCTATAGCTGAAAGAAAGAAAAAAGATGGCTGGTTTTGTTTTGGGAAGGAGGATTAGATACTGTATGTGTGAATGTGCGAGATACGTGATAGTGTAGAATTCTAGCGCCATTCAGAGATATGGAGAGGTTTTAGGACATACCAGGGTTAAGGGGAGGTATTTAGTTTGTTCCCTAGTACAGTATAATTTTGGCGGTAAAGAAGTACAGTATAATTTTGGCGGGAAAGGAGTACCTCCAGCAAGTTTAAAATTACACCCCCCCTTGAGTCCCTTTCAAGATAAATTTGTACATTTTTCGGTAGAAAAATTTCCCGGCCGAAGGCCGGTTCCCATTAAATTACAGGCTCGCTATCGCTCGCCAGGAAAAAATCGACACCTAAATAGCGCGAATAGTCTTAAAATTGACAGAAATGGGGCGAGGGTTCTTAAAATCGCCAAACTAATGGGGCAAACGTCTTTAAATCTCACAAGCAATGGGGCTAAACATGAGGGAGAAAGAGGTTCAGAAAAAAATCCTCCCGGTGGAAATTTCCCCTTATAATTAATAATTATATAGACTATATTGATTTGTATTAATGGAGTTATTTATAGCGGGGTTATTTTATAAGTCCACTGTGGGTATAAGTGTTATTATAGTCCAGAGATAGCCCATATATATATAGTTTTGTTTATATATAGTTGTTTATAGCGGGGCATAATTATATATTATAAGTGTTATTATAGTCCAGAGATAGCCCATATATATATAGTTTTGTTTATATATAGTTGTTTATAGCGGGGCATTATATATTATATAAGTGCACTGTGGGTCAGGATTTCGGCGAACCTCGATGGGCTCGAGTGTTTGTTAAAAGGGGAGAGTTCCACCTGGAGGATTTTTTTTCTGAACCTCTTTCTCCCTCATGTTTAGCCCCATTGCTTGTGAGATTTAAAGACGCTTGCCCCATTAGTTTGGCGATTTTAAGAACCCTCGCCCCATTTCTGTAAATTTTAAGACCATTCGTGCCATTTAGGTGTCGATTTTTTCCTGGCGAGCGACAGCGAGCCTGTAATTTAAGGGGAACCGGCCTTCGGCCGGGAAATTTTTCTACCGAAAAATGTACAAATTTATCTTGAAAGGGGGTCCAGGGGGAGTAATTTTCAGCTTGATGGAAGTCTAGGGAATCAACTAAAAACCTCCCCTTAACCCCTTCAGCACGATGGCGTATGTGTCGACTCATCCTGGCTACCATTAGATGATTGTCTTTGGCTTAGAATCTATCTTTAAGACTGAAAATGTCAATACGATCTCAATACGATCTCAATACGATCTCAATAAACCCTCTGAATAACATTAAGGGGAGATTTCCACTGGAGGGATTTTTTTTTCTTGACTCCTTTCTCCCTCATGTTTAGCCCCATTGCTTTTCTAATTTAAAGACGTTCACCCCATTATTTTGACGATTTTAAGAACTTTCGACCCATTTCTGTCAAATTTAAGACCTTTCGTGCCATTTAGGTGTCGATTTTATCCTGGCGAGCGATAGCGAGCCTGTAATTTAAGAGGAACCGGCCTTCGGCCAGGACATTTTTCTACCGGAAAATGTACAAATTTATCTTGAAAGGGACTCAAGGGGGTGTAATTTTAAGCTTGATGGAGGTCTAGGGAACAAACTAAATACCTCCCCTTAAGAAGGATCTGTGGTAGTAAAAAGGGTTAAGTGAGATAGTTTGAAGCTTGTCAGTCGCTGGAGGCCCTTTTGAAGTTTAATAAAATCGTCTAATAGTAGCCACAAGTAAAGTTCAAAGGACAGCACCGGCACAGAAAGGGTTAAAAGGAAACACGATTATAAAGAGTGTTTTCAGAAATGTGTCCAAAGTAGGAAATAGCAACTTGGATCATTTAATGTGATGATTGATGTTATAATAATTGGCCTTGATGATGGGTGGAGGGGGCGGGGTGGGGGGGGGGGGGGGGGTTGGAGGGTGTTGTGTAAAGAGAGAGAGAGAGAGGGAGAGAGGAGAGGGAGGTTCACTGAGAGGCTAATTTAAGGTTCTTGTACTCTCTCTCTGTCTCTTACTACTCCTACTCTCTCTCTCTCTTACTCCTACTCTCTCTCTCTCTCTCTTACTCCTACTCTCTTTCTCTCTATCTCTTACTCCCCTTCTCTCTCTCTCTCTTATTCCTACTCTCTCTCTCTCTGTAGGCCTACCATAGTATGCATGTGTCTGTCTCTAGCTGACTTTCTCTCACTCACTCTCTCTCACACACACACACACCCTGTCTCTCTCACTCACTATCTATCTCCCTCTCACAGTAACAAGAACAAACAAATAGCATTCTGGCAGACCCAAGTGTCATTTTGGCTTTATAAACTATCTCATATTAAGGTCTATAAGGCGCCAGACCTCTCTATATATACTTAAATATCTCAATCGTCGTGTGGACCAACTAAGCGTGAGCTAGTGTCTGTATTACCTAGAGAGTGTCACGTCTATATATAACACACACCCACCGTCTGGTCTGGGAGCCATTAGTGTCTGTATACTACCTAGAGAGTGTCACGTCTATATATAACACACACCCACCGTCTGGTCTGGGAGCCATTAGTGTCTGTATACTACCTAGAGAGTGTCACGTCTATATATAACACACACCCACCGTCTGGTCTGGGAGCCATTAGTGTCTGTATACTACCTAGAGAGTGTCACGTCTATATATAACACACACCCACCGTCTGGTCTGGGAGCCATTAGTGTCTGTATACTACCTAGAGAGTGTCACGTCTATATATAACACACACCCACCGTCTGGTCTGGGAGCCATTAGTGTCTGTATTACCTAGAGAGTGTCACGTCTATATATAACACACACCCACCGTCTGGTCTGGGAGCCATTAGTGTCTGTATACTACCTAGAGAGAGTCACGTCTATATATAACACACACCCACCGTCTGGTCTGGGAGCCATTAGTGTCTGTATACTACCTAGAGAGTGTCACGTCTATATATAACACACACCCACCGTCTGGTCTGGGAGCCATTAGTGTCTGTATTACCTAGAGAGAGTCACGTCTATATATAACACACACCCACCGTCTGGTCTGGGAGCCATTAGTGTCTGTATACTACCTAGAGAGTGTCACGTCTATATATAACACACACCCACCGTCTGGTCTGGGAGCCATTAGTGTCTGTATACTACCTAGAGAGTGTCACGTCTATATATAACACACACCCACCGTCTGGTCTGGGAGCCATTAGTGTCTGTATACTACCTAGAGAGTGTCACGTCTATATATAACACACACCCACCGTCTGGTCTGGGAGCCATTAGGTTGGGGGAGACAGCAGTCGTGGGTTTAAGGGGAGATATCCACTTGAGGGATTTTTTTCTGGACCCCTTTCTCCCTCATGTTTAGCCCCATTGCTTTTGAGATTTTAAGACCTTCGCCCTAGTAGTTTGGATATTTTAAGACATTTTGCCCCATTTCTGTCAATTTTAAGACCTTTCGTGCCGTTAAGGTGTCGATTTTTTCCTGGCGAGCGATAGCGAGCCTGTAATTAAAGAGCAACCGGCCTCCGGCCTGGACATTTTTCTACCGAAAAATGTACAAATTTATCTTGAAAGGGGGTCTAGGGGATGTAATTTTAAGCTTGATGAAAAAGTAGGGAACAAACTAAATACCTCCCCTTAAATACCTCTACAATACTGACTTACAAGGATTTACTGATTTACAAGGGTTATTTACTATCCCAAAGACCTTGCCGTGCGCAAAATGCCATCTGCTCTTATGAAGAACTGTTGAAAACATCTGAGTGACGTTTGTTCCAAGTAGGACAAAGTATTTATGTAAATGCATTGCCACACACTGTATACTGTACAGTGTTGGATGTCTGTAACTTAGCTAGAAGATCAGAAAAGTTAAATTTCTGGGAGGACTCGGAGAGGGCCGCTTTTGGAGAATTGGAATTGACCAATTATGAGTTTCGGTACAGGTGTAGACACAGAGCTCAAATGTCAAATAGCTTAGCAGGTTAGTTTTTGAGTTGTGGGCCGTCTAATGACAAAGGCCCGGTTTTGGACATATCACCATGCCTGAATAAATCTTTAAAAAAAAAAAAAAAAAAAAAAAAAAAGGTGTAGACATCGATATTTGGCAACTTACTATTTTTTAGTTAATTAAGACTATTATTATTATTATTATTATTATTATTATTATTATTATTATTATTATTATTATTATTATTATTTTTGTTTTGTTTTACTATTCTTCTTCTTCTTCTTCTTCTTATTATTATTATTATTATTATTATCCAGCTAATAATACAGTAGTGTCTCTTTTATCAGTGAATGTCAAGTGGATATAGGCGGGAGCGTGTCATGTCATAAGGCTTCAGATTGCAGGTTTGAATCTTTAAGAGGGCTTGATAAATATTGCTATTACTATGCTATTAGCATCAGCATTATAAAATTTATTTTTATTTTAACATACATTTATTCATTCCTTCTTTGCCTACTACTTCTTATTATCATCATTACAATAATGTTCCTTTTATTATTTGTATTCCTCTTCTATCTTCTTCTCATTAATATTATTATATATATTATTTCTGACTAATATTAAGTTTCTTTTCTGATTAGTCAAGCGAAAGTCTGTAATAATTATGGGGTGGGAGGTTGGATTGTTTACATCGTGACGTCACACGAGGGGGCGGGGCTAATGCTCACAAGCGGTACACGTCTGCTACAGAACATGTCATGGCCAAAAATATTATGTAGAATATAAGCAACCATTGTCTACAAAACTAATGTCAAAATCACACGGGCAATTTTATAGGCGAATGTATCGAAGTCTACATATGGCTGCTTTGGAGTCTGTCATCTGATGATTTTCAATTCCTTTACGATACAATTTTGAATCTAGTCGCCCATTTTCCTAGCAGTCAAATTAAAACTATGATAAGTTTCCAAATATTTATCTAATAACTTGTAGCGTATGCCAAATTTTGATTCAGCCTGCCGCTAAACGTATTCGTGCGACTCGGGCACTTAAGACATTTTAGCGAAGAATTGTATTTGTTTGGACATCTTCTACCAGTTGCCATAACATTTAGGGAGATCTGTGCTTATTATCCTTAGTTTAATTTGACAATGCAAAAATAAAGCCTTATCAAAGTGTTTAAAGGTGAATTACACAAAGATGAAAAAAGTGAGATAAGTTATTCAGCAGAACGTTAAATGCTCTAGTAATACACCATTATCGGGAATATCCTTAAATTTGCCCCTAACATATAAAATAAATTGTGTCAAGTTAAAGGTAAATTTCTGTTGCCTGACAACTATCGGAATCTATGACGTCATCACAATACTGGAAGGCGTGAAATTTGCAAGACCGTCAACTACCAGACGCCACCAGATATAAAAATGTTAAATATTTGTTTTCTTTACTGACATAAATTTACTTTATTAAACACAAACCTGAGCATCCTTAATATGTTTTGATGCATACAAAGTAAACATCTTACTAGGTAATAGGTATGCACCTTATGTAATTCTTGTACGATGATAATATATTCAAACTCCAGTTCAGTGGATCAGATATGACTCGCCGCTAAAACTGCCCGCGTGTGACACCGATTCAAAATAACCAATGTATTCTGGAGCCTGGATTTAGTTTACTAGTAACTATATATAGATAAATTGTGATCCGGCAAAGGCTAAACTGCGCTTTGTCGCGGTGCTCATCTCCACATCTTTGGTCTTTTCAGCGGTGGGATAAAATACATAGAAAAGATTCCTACTTAAATTATTACTGAAGATATCTTATGTTATTTGATCTTACATTATTATTATGTGATCTTCATTAAAACACTACCAAGCTCCATTCTTTAAAAAATACAACAAAAATATTGAAGAAAAAAAACATGGTACTATTAAGTTGAATCATAGCTGGTGCTTTGATTATTTTATATGATTGAGTTATTAGTACTTGAGAGAGAGAGCTATGCATTTCTGAACTACTTACAAACCTAACATGAACAGCTTAACTTAGAGAGTCAAGGGATGATCTACATATTGGTACATATTGTCATGAATTAAAGGACATCATTTCAAGTATTTGTTTCTATTGTTGTAAGCATCGAAGGTTCAGATTTAACTATATATAAATCTATGGACAACAATACTGTATATATATATATATACATCAAATGGATACCGAAGAACCAATGGAAAATGGTCAAATTCGAATTGATCAATGTTAAATCATTATATATATTTTGATGAAACCAATATTGAGTGTATCTGCCCAGACTCCTCTTAACATAATAGCACCAGGCTTCAGCTAGACGATGGTGGAACTCCATCGGGAACATACAACAGGGAAAACGCTACTTACGATACACTAAGCTAAGACAAAAACATATACCAAAAAGTGCAAAATATATATACACACACCAAGACTGTAAAATGAGACTACGAGTATAAAAGTAATATCAGATCGTTCTTTCGAGATATGATTATCAATTGAGTGCTGATATACAAAGGATATATATTTTCCATAAGTGAATACAAAAAATCCTAAGATAGATTAATATACTGAATATCATAAACTGTATTTCTTGTATTCTAAAATGTCAATATGGAACAACTGCTTCTTTCTGTAAATCCTGAATACGTATATGTTTCTAATTTATGCAAAAAAATAATGGCACTTATCATAAATTACACAAAATATACAATCAATAACATCTACTGTGTAATCAATAACATCTACTGTGTAATCAATAACATCTACTGTGTAATCAATAACATCTACTGTGTAATCAATAACATCTACTGTGTAATCAATAACATCTACTGTGTAATCAATAACATCTACTGTGTAATCAATAACATCTACTGTGTAATCAATAACATCTACTGTGTAATCATTCATATATTTTCACTCATATTAGCCTCTTAAATTTTCATAAATGATCCGCTTATATTAACGATAACCATAATTATATTCACAAAACAGAATTGTACACGAATATCCACATCAATATTTCCTACTTCCATTTCGATATGAGGATTTGTATCTTAAATTTTACAGATCAGCTACCTATATTATCGATTATCGTAGGTATAAATATTCTTCTTCTTCTTCATACGTTATACAAAATACAATACAAATACAATACCATCCACTGCACAAGGTTTGGTATAACTTTAACAAACAATAGTGGCTTTATATCGTCCGCTAATATTTATGTAACTTAATATGATCATTTTCTAAAACACTGGGGACACAAATTCACCAGCCACTCGCGTCTCACCATTAGCAACTTGGCAGAACAAAATGTAAACAAACTTAATTTACCTCTGCTGCCTCACAGAGACTACGGGCTCAAAATATTTACCAATAAAAGGTAAAAAATAGATTGGAAATTAATAATAAAAACGGAAAGAAAATTATAAAAGATGCGACATTATTAGATTAAAAACGAAACAGTAAGTGTAGATGCATAACTGAACTCGAAAATTTAAAATAATATATATATATATATATATATATATAAAGCAAAGTAGAGTAGACAAAGCCTAAACAACAGAAAAAAAAAAAAAAAAAATCGTCATTGGTCACTTTGTCTGGATGACCTGACCTAATAATTATAATCTATAGCATACCTCTGTGGGGTTCGAGTAAGACCAGCAAGATTGGTCTTGGAGTTCAAGCACCATGGTGGACTCGCGTAATCGTATCCCTTCTTCAACACTGGTCCGATGATGTCTTACTTCCTTGCCTTTGGGTAGAGTTGTTGCCTCCTCATTCTTGGCAGGGCTTAGTGACGTCGTGGTTCCTTGCCTTTGAGTAGAGTTGTTGCCTCCTCATTCATGGCAGGGTTTATTAGATCGTACGGACCTCACAGGGGTCAGGATAGCATGGCAATAAGAGTTTGGGTAGAGTTGATGCTATCCTCGTTTATGGCAGGGTTTATTAGATCGTACAGCACTCACTGGAGCATGGCAATAAGAGTTTGGGTAGAGTTGATGCCATCCTCGTTCATGGCAGGGTTTATTAGATCGTTCGGCCCTCACAGGAGTCAGGATAGGATAGGCATAAGAGTTTGGGTAGAGTTGATGCATCCTCGTTCTTGGCAGGCTTTATTAGATCGTACGGCCCTCACAGGAGTCAAGAGAGCATGGCAATAAGAGTTTGGGTAGAACTTGATGCCATCCTCGTTCATGGCAGGGTTTATTATATCGTACGGCCCTCACAGGAGTCGGCTTAGGATAGCATAAGAGTTGAACAGAAGAATTAAAAACAAGCATACGACTGAGGAAACACAAAAATATGAGAAGTGAGAGAGGAACGTGAAATAAAAGGATGGTTAAACGAAGACAATAGGGGTAATTTGAGAGTAATGGGAGAAGAAAGGGGTGCTGATTACGTTGATGATAGACTAACTGGTTAACAATATGGAGGACAGATGACAGAGATAGTGGACGTGTATAGTATAAGGGGTATTTAACGTGTACGGTCAATTGTGCGTGTGTGTGTGTTAGAGAGAGAGTGAGTTAAAGTTAGTGAGACACATAGAAGAGTATACTTTAGATAGAAGAATTAGACTATAGTCATTTGAGAGTTCTTGAGAGATGCGGTGTTATAGATAGATAGATAGATAAATATATAGATAGATAGATAGACAGATATAAACATATAGATAGACAGACACACAGATAAACAGAAAGATAGTGAAATAGGCAGTATGTTAGAGAGATTAAGTATGGAGCGATCTAATTAACCCTTCTACAGTAGTAACCGAGACTCTTGCACTTCTCACAGAGGTGTTGTGGGTGGACCTTAGATTGGTCCGACACGTCCAGACCATCAGGCTTGTCTAGGGGTCTCTAAAAAACACAACAACAACACATTAAAGTCACATTAACCCTCTGGAGGATCCATGACGCGTTTCGAGTTTATTCTGGCTTTCATTAGACGATTATATACAGTCTAGGAAGGATCTGTGGGAGTTAAAAGGGTAAAGACTGGCCCAATCAACTCCCTGACTTCCATATATCCTACAGACTCTAAAGAAAAATCGTCTAATGATAGCCAGAATATACTATCAAGAAGCGTCCCTCTGAGAATCCATGACGCACTTCTTTTCTGTTTTCTGGCTATTATTAGACGATTCAATTCAGATTAGGAAGGGTATATGGAAGTCAGAGGGTTGATTGACATAGTCTTTACCCTTTGATTTCACACAGATCCTTGCTAAGCGGCATATAATCGTCTAATGAAGGCCTAAATAAACTGTCAAAATACGATAACTTATACTCGGTCTCTTTATAGCTGACGATAAATTGAATTCCTTAGCAGCTAATTTATCTATACTCCATGGTAAAAATATGAAACTACTATATTTCTGCATCATATTAAGACCAAGTTTATATAATTAGCACCATATTTCACTGCAAAATCTTCAAAATAACTGAGAAATCTTTGATGGGAAATTATCAATTAAAAAGAAAGAGACTATGGGCAGGAGCATGGCAAAACAAAATATACAAAGGGGCGTACATTGTTGAAGTGGATTTCTGCATTTATTGAATTTATTGCATTTATTGAATTTCTGCATTGTTGAAGTGCATTTCTACATTTATTTTCCAACATTTTGACTGAATAGCCTCTCCAAGAAAGGCTCAGGGATTTTTTTGTTTCTATGTGGATGAGGAAGACAAAAGGCAAACCTGCCTGTGACAAGTGCCTCCCCCAGAGTTGAAAGAGTGACAAGGCCAACATTAAGGGGAGATATCGACTTGAGGGATTTTTTTCTGGACCCCTTTCTCCCTCATGTTTAGCCCCATTGCTTTTGAGATTTTAAGACATTCGCCCCATTAGTTTGGCGATTTTAAGAACTTTCACCCCATTTATGTCACTTTTAAGACCTTTAGTGCCATCTAGGTGTCGATTTTTTCCTGGCGAGCGATAGCGAGCCTGTAATTTAAGAGGAACCGGCCTTCGGCCGGGACATTTTTCTACCGAAAAATGTACAAATTTATCTTGAAAGGGGGTCAAGGGAGTGTAATTTCAAGCTTGATGGAAGTCTAGGAAACACACTAAATACCTCCCTTAAGGAATGTACGAGCCAAAATGCCTGGACACAATGGGGGAACCACCGGATAGCGTCGTCTGCTACACTTTCACAAACACCCCATAGTAATCCGTTTCCACCAGTGAGTCGAAATTTATATATCGAAGTCATCCAAATATCACTCCTTTCTATATTCATCAAGGGGAGATTTCCACTTGAGGGATTTTTTTTCCGGACCCCTTTCTCCCTCATGTTTAGCCCCATTGGTTTTGAGATTTTAAGACCTTCGCCCTAGTAGTTTGGATATTTTAAGACATTTCGCCCCATTTTTGTCAATTTTAAGACCTTTCGTGCCGTTAAGGTGTCGATGTTTTCCTGGCGAGCGATAGCGAGCCTGTAATTTAAGAGCAACCGGCCTCTGGCCGGGACATTTTTCTATCGAAAAATGTACAAATTTATCTAGGGGGTGTAATTTTAAGCTTGATGAAAAAGTAGGGAACAAACTAAATACCTCCCCTTAATGTTACAGAAATATTACTCTCAAATTATATTCAGTACATTGTCCAATATACAAAGTGTATAATATGATGAACAACAAATAATATGGTCGGCCTACAGAGACCTATGGCAAGGACCCGGATCCTTCAATGTTCCAGCCGTTTTCTTTGACGAACCAACCAAATCTAAGTTACCTACGATTACTATAAAGGAAAACAAATCTACAAACACACTTCTGCAACCAACTACAGTATATCATATCGTACCTGTTTATGAGGATACACGTTGATCCTACACTTGATACACTCTATACACACTGTAAAGGTAAACATCGATACAAACACACTTCTCCAACCAACTAACTCACTCAGTACCCTACCTATCGGTTTGAATACCTTTCGCTCCATTTCTTTGTCAATATTAAGTTTTCGTGTCATTTAGGTGTCGGTTTTTCCCTGGCGAGCGATAGCGAGCCTGTAATTTAAGAAAAACCGGCTTTCAGCCGGGAAATTTTTCTATCGAAAAATGTACAAATTTATCTTGAAGGAGGGTCTGGAGGGGTTCTGGAGGGGGTCTGGAGGGAGTCTGGAGGGGGTCTTCAAAGTTCCTTCCGTTTTCTTCGACGACCCAACCAAATCTAACTTAACTATGATTGCTATAAAGGTAAAAATCAATACAAATAGACTTATCCAACAAACTGAATTATATCCCACCTGTTTATGAGGATACACGTTGATCCTACACTTGATACACTCTTGTCCACAGTTGGCCCAGGAGTTGCCGCTCATCCACTTCCGCTTACACTTGGTACACCGGAACTCACCGAAACACCGCTTCTTGCCTTGGTAGGGGGTCAGCCCCTCACCTTTAGGACGGGCCTGGAGGGGGGGCAAAGATAATTATATTTTTAACATCGTTCTTAAAGGTGGTGGTGCATGGGTTGAGATAAACATGGAATAATAATCGCCAACCTGCACATAATTATCTTGCAAAATGCAATGGCACTGACATAATTATTTACAATGGTATAAAGTATTTTGTGGATCGTCTACACCGGACCTGTGACGTCATAGTGACATCATAGGGGTATCCACATCCTGGACTGGATGGTGAACTTACACCACTATGACGTCACAGGTCCGGTGTAGACGATCCACAACATCCTTTATACCATTGTTAATAATTATTTTAGTGACATTGCATTTTGCAATATAATTATGTGCAGGTTGGTGATTATTAATCCATGTTTATCTCAACCCATGCACCACCACCTTTAAGGGGAGATATTTAGTTTGTTCCCTACGTTTTCATAAAGCTTAAAATTACACCCCCTAGACCCCCTTTCAAGATAAATTTGTACATTTTTCGGTAGAAAAATGTCCCGGCCAGAGGCCGGTTGCTCTCAAATTACAGGCTCGCTATCGCTCGCCACGAAAAAATCGACACCTTAATGGCACGAAAGGTCTTAAAATTGACAGAAATGGGGCAAAATGTCTTAAAATGTCAAAAATACTAGGGCGAACGTCTTAAAATCTCAAAAGCAATGGGGTTAAACATGAGGGAGAAAGAGGTTCAGAAAAAAATCCTCCAGGTGGAAATCTCCCCTTAACACCAATGACCCCTAAACGATATTAGTGAAAGCATGCGATTCTCCCAGTAAGTAGGCAAATTTCACTCGAGCAAACTTTTGGATCGTGTCCCTACATCTGGTTCTCTGTCTACCCCTTCCTCTACCTCCATCTCTAGGTTCCCCTTCTGTTGCTCTAGTTGTCCATCTGTTATCATCTCTTCTAAATATATGGCCTGCCCAGGACCATTTCCTCGTTTTTTTTAGTAATGAGAATATCTTCTACTTTTGTTTCTTCTCTTATCCAAGAGGCTCTCTTCTTGTCTTTCCAAGTAATGCCTAACACTATCCTCACAATTTATCTTTGGGTACTCCTAAGTTTTTCCTGGCGAGCGAAAGCGAGCCTGTATTTTTAAGAGGAACCGGCAAATTTATCTCGAAGCGGGGTATTGTGGGTTTATGGAGGTCTAGGGAGGAAACTTAAGAAAAACAAAATAATACTAATATTAAATAAATGAAAGAATAAATATCTCCCCTGAATATACACTATACAATGTTCAGTACTTACCCCTTTCTTTCCAGCCATATTGTTAATGGTGTACAGTATACTGTGATGGAATACAACCGATCAACCTTTTAACCTGTGCTTTTATACCCAATCTGAACGTGAACGAGTTGCCAATGTTCGCTAGCCAGGATAATACGGTTAGACTTTCTTTGGGAATACTAGGCTGATTTTCACAAAGAATTATATATTATTTAAACAAAGTTGAGTAAACATATTGGGTTGATATCCTAGTTTTAGCTAATGTACTCGTATAAGGCCAAATGAGAGATAAACAAGAACATATTTTACACACGTTGTCCCTCCATGCAAATTCCTGTATGCCTTATCTAATCATGACTGCTGACACATGTTCGTGAGCTCTTGTGGTATGCATTGCACATATATATATATCCATAATCAATATAGATTAACCCCTTGAGGATCTAAGACGCAATTTGTTTCTATGTTTCTGGCCATTATTGGACGATTTGATTCACATTAGAACGGGTATATGGCGGTCAGAGGGTTGAATGAGATAGTCTTTACCCTTTTGATTCCTGGAGAGCCTTCCTAATTTGTGTAAAATCGTCTAGTGATAGCCAGATGAGCGTGTGAAAACGCATCATGACCAAATCATTAACCCATTGGCTGTGGGGACCGTTCTGGAACACCATGGCAATTTATAGCAATTTACAGGCTCTTAACACCTTACGAGCGGCCTATGCGGTTTATTTATGTGTACCGCACAGCGGGGTGTTTTTAGCCAAAATAGGGCTGTTTACGTGATCATTTTCATGCCTAAATAAGACCCAGAACGTAAAACAAGTACCTATCCCTGAAAGGGCATAAACAGAGCTTTCGAATGACACCATAACGATCCTTGTATGATGGATAGTTTTCTTGCAATAACCGTGCAACGCGAGTGCAAAGCGAGTGCAAAAAGCAGGTAATTCGGTACTTTCAGTACATAATTGAGTATGTAGCGAGTGAGAGAGGGAGGAGGGAGCTGAGATTTGTGTCAGTAGGTTCGCCGCGGTGGTCTGGAGCAGTCATACGCTCGCTAGTCTCCTGCCACCACTTGTCTCTCTCTCTCAGCCACATTACGTGCTGAAATTGCCACTCGAGTTATGTCGAGCGCCGCCACATAGTCCAGCTTTATTTAACTCGACTTATGTTGCTCGCCGCTAAATAAGGGTTAAAGACTGTGGAGACAAGTGCGAGTGAGCGGGAGCACGGCAAGCCCCAGACCGCTCTCCAGCTCGGCGGCTGGGGCACTGAAGGATGCCAGCCATGTCTCGCTAGACATATGCAGCGCTGCCAAAGGCAAATGTAGCGCGACATTGCTCATTATTGCCGAATATTTGTCGATGTATATGGTAGCGCTGCGGATGAACCCCGCATGCTACGAAGCTCGTTCTAGTGTCATTTTGAAGTTATTTTCTTCTAGTATTTGGCTGAATACATTTAATTTAATTCAGGCACTTTCTTAACCCTCTCACATCCTTATGACGCAGAGGTTGCCAGATTAGCAATAAGAAATAGATTACTCTCACTCTTATAATTACCTCTCCAAAATTAGTTTTCTGCCCACAGCTAACTCAAAGACAACTGCAGAGGTTGAAGTAAATAAACTAAAGGTATATAAATACCCCTGATGGTAACAAAGGCTTTAAAGTATCCCTAATAGGCTCAAAAATTGCGTCAGGATGTGAGAGGGTTAATTATTCTGGAGTGCCTGAATGAGCCCTAATATAGCGGAAATATGCCCGCACCGTAAGTGTTAATGTTCAGATCAAATCAGCTATATAATCATAAATACAGAATATGCATTTAATAATATAATGCTGATTAGATCTGAACATCAGTCTAAATGGATATATTTGCATAAAGAAAATCGGCAGAGCTCATGGACATTTTGCCAGATGCCGTACAGTTGAGGTTAAGATTTATTGACAATTTAGGGAGGCAAATATATATGTAAAGCCGGAGTCACACGAGCCGTTTTCGAGCAATTTTTATGGGCAATTATGGTCTGGGAGCTTAAAAAATTACACTTTATCAGAATTCAGCCGCCTAACATACTCTATATTCAGTCTAGTTACCGATACCAGTGCAAAAATGTCCCGAAATATAACGAGAAAAAACTTGCTCATGGAAAATTGACGGAAAAAGCGCTCGTGTGACTCCGGCTTATCACTGGCGAACTATTTTGCTAATCTACTTGTTTATACTTTTGAGATTCACTATAGTCCGTTCAGTATAAGGAGGCCGGAAGTTGTGACCCCCAATCCTCTGTAACTCAAAAATGGGCTGTATGGTTTCTACTCCTATTCCCTGGTTGACCTGGGGAGGCACCAATCGAGCAGGGCAGTATCCAGGGGAAGCCACATAGGCACATAGTAAGGAGTTGCTGGAACTCCTTTTTCATTTGCCTGGCTTCCCTCACTGTTTCTATTTGTGCCTCACCTACACAGAGAGTAATACAGCTCACTCTCGCTAACAATTCCTCCTATTCATTTCACTACACTTAAGGGGAGGTTTCTAGTTTGTTCCCTAGACCTCCATCAAGCTTAAAATTACACCCTCTAGGAGTCTAGACCCTCTTTCAAGCTAAATTTGTACATTTTTCGGTAGAAAATGTCCCGGCCGAAGGCCGATTCCTCTTAAATTACAGGCTCGTTATCGTTCGCCAGGGAAAAATTGACCCCTAAATGACACGAAAGATCTTAAAATTGACAGAAATGGGGCGAAAGTTCCTAAAATCGCCAAACTAATGGGGCAAACGTCTTAAAATCTCAAAATCAATGGGGCTAAACCTGAATGAGAAAGGAGTTCAGTAAAAAATCCCTCAAGTGGAAATCTCCCCTTAACAAGCACGCAAAACTTGTGTCCATCAAACCTAAATTACCTCTAACGTACCTTGATTTTGGTTCTGTATCAGTCTTTGGGGGGACACTTGTTACAGCCAGCTTTACCCTTTGTCTCCTTCATGCACATAGGAGACAATGGTAGAACTATTAGCTCGATTACCCTAGTCGTTTTTGAGTTACATATAAGTTAGTGGTGGAGATTTCTGGCCTAGGTTACAGTGATCAGACTATAGTTAGCTTCCACTGGGTTTTTTTTTTATCACTATACTCTGTTAAGGGAGGTGACCTGTTTTGGTTCTGTCCTTTTCTATCTTTCTCTGACTTGTATCCATTTGACCCCATTCAGCCTACTGTTTTAAGACGTTTATCCCCATCCAGGTGTCAATTTTTTACTGGTGAGCGATAGCGAGCCAGCATATTTTTTATTTTTGTTTGACAGCAGGCTAAATTTGTAAATTTTTCGATAGAAAAATTTCTCCGGCGAAGCCGGATTTCTTCATATAATGGTGGCTCGCTATCGCTCGCCATGAAAAAATCGACACCTAGATGAGGATAAACGTCTTAAAATAGTTGGCTGAATGGGGCCGAATGAATACAAGCCAGAGAAAGAGAGAAAAAGACAGAAATAACAAAAAGCAGGTCACCCCCCTTAAATGAGACAATTTTTCACTACACAATCTTCAAAATAATTGAGAAATCTTGATGGGAACTTTGCAATTTACCGTCAGATGAAATGAAACAGGGTATAGGAGGTGTAGCAATACTTATGACCACGACTGTACTGATATCAATGTAATAGCTACATTCCCTTCTATTGGTACACCCACCCTATCACTCCTAATAACTTTTTATATACTTGTGGTTTTAGTAAAGTTGACTCAGGCATTCTTATCAGTTCTATTTCGTGGTTAGGTCCCAATATATAAATCCTTGCACCATATATATACTGTATATATATATATATATATATATATATATACAATTATTTGTTTCTAATCTCTCAGTGGGGTTCGAACCGCCGACCGTCAGGACGATAGCCGACGCTGTAATCAACTACACCACGGCAGTCTAAAAGACACTCAACCCTCTATCCTATTTATGTTAGGGAGAAGGGAAACCCACTAGGCGAATATATTTCCAATTCATATCTAGTCGTAGGATCCATATTCCAGAATACCATACAAGGATTTCTGAGTGTCCCGACGCAACTCGGGTCGAAATAGATTTCATTTAATTCTAACCCACCAAGTTGAGAGTTACAAATATTGAGTATATATCACAAATAGATTTAATTTAATTCTAACCCACCAAGTTGAGAGTTACAAATATTGAGTATATATCACAAATACACGTGAGCCACTAAATGTTTATAACCTCTCAGTGGGGTTCGAACAGCACTGAGAGATTAGAAACATTTAGTGGCACATGTATATTTGTGATATATACTCAATACAATTATTTATATATATATATATATATGTGTACCCACTTAAGCAATATAATCGCTTAGGTGTAATTAGGCTATATAAAAATACTAAACTCCTTATCAGTTTATGATTAAGTGAGTTACATTGTTTATACTATTACTGATGGTGTTATGTATGTTGAAAATCGTTGTAATATGGATAACTTATCTTTTATCAGTATAATGCATCAGTTTGTGGTTTAGTATGTGTGTTTGTGTGTGTGTACTGTGTGCGTGTGTGTGTGTGTGTGTGTGTATCTATCTATTGTATCTATTGTAGAGTTCACCACAAGCAAGTGGCACCGATGAGCGTGTCGCCCTTCGGTAATTTGTATAAGGTTTATTCCCCTAGACAGGTTGCCGACCAAGGCTGACGAGTCCCATCCACCCAGATTGTTATAAGGTTGTCTCCCCTAGATGAGTTGCCGACCAAGGCTGACGAGTCCCATCTACCCGATGTGTACTGCGTGTATGTGTGTGTACTGTGTGCGTGTGTGTGTGTGTGTGTGTGTGTGTTTGAGAGATATATATGTGTGTTTCTGTGTGTGTGTGTGTGTGTGTGTTAATATATGTGCGTGTGTTGGTGTAGGTATGTATGTGTGTACGTTTACGAATCCTCCACAGGTGTAACGATGATTTACACAAGCACTTATTCCATCAATTTTGTGGCAATTCTGGTCTGGCAGCTTTTGAATTATTACCCCCACCAACGAAATTGAACGGAGTTTATGTTGTCTCCTCCGTGTGTTTGTCTGTCTGTAAACAAGATATCTCACAAAGTTATGAACCCCTTTCCACGAGGTTTGGTGGGCAGATAGGATATACGCCCCAAGGACCCAAGCAAGGCCAAGGCCATAACCGAGTGCCCCCACAAAACCCTCCCTGCTTATCACTAAGAAAGCCCAGGTGACCGAAGCCGCTCCCAGGCGAGGGGATGAGGAGGGTTCGGAAACGCCCGGGACATCAAAGCCCCACCCAAGGCCCTATGCCCCTCAGCAATTATGAAGAGAAAGTTGAGAGGCAAAGGAAAAATGTGACGCTTTGGCTCCCAGTCTGCAGTAGAGAGGTCAATCCACGGAAGCGACGCCGTCACTTGAGATCTAGAAAATATATAAGTAAACGGAACAGTCAGAGTAAGCTATGGGTATGGCAGAGAATGCTCAACTCTCACTCTGATAGACCAGCCCATCACCACATGACTAGAACCCAATCCTCTCAGCATCAGCTAGGAAAGGCCCTAGAAAGCCGTCTTTGGCGGAGGGATAACTCCCCTATTTCAACCCCTTTCGGGGTTGGGCACCCGCTATACGTTGTTTTTATTAGTAATTACCTGTGGACATTCCTTAATATGGTGACCCTTCTTGAAACACAGGTGACAGAGGTAGTTGGGGGGTAACTTCCGCCCTTTACCCTTCTTATCCAAACCCAAGGACAGTTCGCTCAGCTGTTCCGCCAGTTCACCTGGAATTAAGGAAGATATAGGTGAATTAGTTAGGTGTAGTAGGTGGTAGGGTGTAGGGCTTGAAATAGGTGGTAGGGTGTAGGGCTTGTAGTAGGTGGTAGGGTGTAGGGCTTGTAGTAGGTGGTAGGGTGTAGGGCTTGAAATAGGTGGTAGGGTGTAGGGCTTGTAGTAGGTGGTAGGGTGTAGGGCTTGTAGGTGGTAGGGTGTAGGGCTTGTAGTAGGTGGTAGGGTGTAGGGCTTGTAGTAGGTGGTAGGGTGTAGGGCTTGAAATAGGTGGTAGGGTGTAGGGCTTGAAATAGGTGGTAGGGTGTAGGGCTTGTAGTAGGTGGTAGGGCTTGTAGTAGGTGGTAGGGTGTAGGGTTTGTAGTAGGTGGTAGGGTGTAGGGCTTGTAGTAGGTGGTAGGGTGTAGGGCTTGAAATAGGTGGTAGGGTGTAGGGCTTGAAATAGGTGGTAGGGTGTAGGGCTTGTAGTAGGTGGTAGGGTGTAGGGCTTGAAATAGGTGGTAGGGTGTAGGGCTTGAAATAGGTGGTAGGGTGTAGGGCTTGTAGTAGGTGGTAGGGCTTGTAGTAGGTGGTAGGGTGTAGGGCTTGAAATAGGTGGTAGGGTGTAGGGCTTGTAATAGGTGGTAGGGTGAAGGGCTTGTAATATAGGGCCCATCAGTAGATATAGGTGAATTAGTTAGGTGAAATAGGTGGTAGGGTGTAGGGCTTGTAATAGGTGGTAGGGTGTAGGGCTTGTAGTAGGTGGTAGGGTGTAGGGCTTGTAGTAGGTGGTAGGGCTTGTAGTAGGTGGTAGGGTGTAGGGCTTGTAGTAGGTGGTAGGGCTTGTAGTAGGTGGTAGGGCTTGTAGTAGGTGGTAGGGCTTGTAGTAGGTGGTAGGGCTTGTAGTAGGTGGTAGGGTGTAGGGCTTGTAGTAGGTGGTAGGGTGTAGGGCTTGTAGTAGGTGGTAGGGTGTAGGGCTTGTAGTAGGTGGTAGGGCTTGTAGTAGGTGGTAGGGTGTAGGGCTTGTAGTAGGTGGTAGGGTGTAGGGCTTGTAGTAGGTGGTAGGGTGTAGGGTTTGTAGTAGGGTGTAGGGCTTGTAGTAGGTGGTAGGGTGTAGGGCTTGTAGTAGGTGGTAGGGTGTAGGGCTTGTAGTAGGTGGTAGGGTGTAGGGCTTGTAGTAGGTGGTAGGGTGTAGGGCTTGTAGTAGGTGGTAGGGTGTAGGGCTTGTAGTAGGTGGTAGGGTGTAGGGCTTGTAGTAGGTGGTAGGGTGTAGGGCTTGTAGTAGGTGGTAGGGTGTAGGGCTTGTAGTAGGTGGTAGGGTGTAGGGCTTGTAGTAGGTGGTAGGGTGTAGGGCTTGTAGTAGGTGGTAGGGTGTAGGGCTTGTAGTAGGTGGTAGGGTGTAGGGCTTGTAGTAGGTGGTAGGGTGTAGGGCTTGTAGTAGGTGGTAGGGTGTAGGGCTTGTAGTAGGTGGTAGGGTGTAGGGCTTGTAGTAGGGTGTAGGGCTTGTAGTAGGTGGTAGGATGTAGGGCTTGTAGTAGTTGGTAGGGTGTAGGGCTTGTAGTAGGTGGTAGGGTGTAGGGCTTGTAGTAGGGTGTAGGGCTTGTAGTAGGTGGTAGGATGTAGGGCTTGTAGTAGGTGGTAGGGTGTAGGGATTGTAGTAGGGTGTAGGGCTTGTAGTAGGTGGTAGGATGTAGGGCTTGTAGTAGGTGGTAGGGTGTAGGGATTGCAGTAGGGCCCATCAGTAGACCTAGGACAGAGTCGTGGAAGTTCACAGGATCTCTGGTCCCTTCAATAGTTTACATTCTTTCATGTTGCTTGTTTTTGTGAGGTTGAGTCTCAAGCATTAAGGGGAGGTTTTTAGTTGATTCCCTAGACCTCCATCAAGCTTAAAATACTCCCCCTAGACCCCCTTTCAAGATAAATTTGTAGATTTTTCGGTAGAAAAATTTCCCGGCCGAAGGCCGGTTCCCCTTAAATTACAATCTCGCTATCGCTCGCCAGGAAATAATCGACACCTAAATGGCACGAATGGTCTTAAAATTGACAGAAATGGGGCGAGGGTTCTTATAATCGCCAAACTAATGGGGCGAACGTCTTCAAATCTCAAAAGTAATGGGGCTAAACATGAGGGAGAAAGGGGTCCAGAAAAAAAATCCTCCCGGTGGAAATCTCCCCTTAACCCAACAAACTCGTGGATGCTGGATTGTATGAGGTGTGCCGTTTTCTGTTGAGAGTTGTCCTTCCTCTAGACAGGTTAGCCGTTCAGGTTAACCCCTTCACCACCATTAAGTAATTTGCATCCAATTTTGGTTACTATTAGACGACTTAATTTTGCTTCGTTTACAATCGACTCAAGTGGGTAAAATACTACGATCCCAATAAACCCTCTGAATAACACAGTTCCTTCTTAAGCTGCATCAAATCCTCTACGTTTAGCCAGAATCAAAAGTAAGAAGGCGTCATGGTGTTGAAGGGGTTAACAAGTCACCCCCCCCCTTTTTTTTTACCTGGGGGTGGCTGACTCGAGACAGAGACAGAAATAAAACACACAAATTAAAGGTCCTCGTACCTATACTGCCATTGATGCTGCTGTTGCCCGGACTGGTGATACCGTTGATGCCACTACCAAGCCCTCCATTGATGGCACTGAGGGCACCGTTCAGGGAGCTCAAGGCACTAAGGTCACTAGGGGTCAAGCCAGCCAGGAGGTGGTTCAGACCGCTAACACCGCCCAAACCCCCGCCCAGGCCCCCCAGACCCCCACCCATGTGTGAGGTGGAGGATGGGTGTGATGGGTGTGGTGGTAGGGGACCCAGGCCGCCCATAGCACTGGTACTACTGCTGCCTAGACCACCCAGGCTGTTCCAACCACTGGCAACCATCTTGTTCTGGAACAACACAAACACATACGTTAGTATACAAAATAATATTAAAGCCAAGTTTTCATAATGAACAACATATTTCAGGGCAACACTTTCGTAATGGCTTAGTAAACATGATTGGGACGTGGAAAGTTACAGTCTGTTAAAAAAAAAAAAAAAAAAAAAAATCTTTCTCTCTCTCTCAGATCTAACATGCAAAAGAATATAATCAACTATAAGAGTGGTACGAGCATTAATTGGCCTCTCGTTGGGTTCCCGACGGAGACAAGAAAGAAACCTTCACTATTTTAGTCAGATCAAATTAATTGACTTGGCAGCAATAGCGAAAATTATGGTGCATTGGTTTTATAGACGTTGAAGGGCAACTCTCATGTGTAGCCAGGTTTGGGATTTATAGCCTGTTTGCTTCAGCCCCTCTCGAGTTACAAGGGGTTTGGGGTCACAAATTCTAGATAGGTCATAATGATCTGGCTATAGTTCATTCATTGTAGGTAGGCTGGACGGTTCCATGTCAGTTGAACCAGTGCCACTTCAACCAGTGCCACTTTAACCAGTGCTAACTCAATAACTCAACCAGTGGCCACTTCAACCAGTGACCATTTCAACCAGTGACCATTTTAACCAGTAACCTAACCTAGCCTAACCTAACCTAACTAACCTAACCTAACCTACTGGTTAAAATGGTCACTGGTTGAAATGGTCACTGGTTGAAGTGGCCACTGGTTGAGTTATACATATTGAGAAAAACCTGTTATCCTCCGGTAAATTGTGGGGGTGAGTGATCTCATGTAGGCTCCGACCACCAAGAACCAGATTTACTGACCAAAAAGGACACCGACATGAAATAGTACCAAGCTCGTTAATAGTATCAAGCTCGTTAATAGTATCAAGCTCGTTAATAGTACCAAGCTCGTTAATAGTATCAAGCTCGTTAATAGTACCAAGCTCGTTAATAGTATCAAGCTCGTTAATAGTATCAAGCTCGTTAATAGTATTAAGCTCGTTAATAGTATCAAGCTCGTTAATAGTATCAAGCTCGTTAATAGTATCAAGCTCGTTAATAGTACCAAGCTCGTTAATAGTATCAAGCTCGTTAATAGTATCAAGCTCGTTAATAGTATCAAGCTCGTTAATAGTACCAAGCTCGTTAATAGTATCAAGCTCGTTAATAGTACCAAGCTCGTTAATAGTATCAAGCTCGTTAATAGTATCAAGCTCGTTAATAGTATCAAGCTCGTTAATAGTACCAAGCTCGTTAATAGTATCAAGCTCGTTAATAGTATCAAGCTCGTTAATAGTACCAAGCTCGTTAATAGTATCAAGCTCGTTAATAGTACCAAGCTCGTTAATAGTATCAAGTTAACCCCTTCTGTACCGGGGCCGTCCCTTTAACTGTATTCTGGCTACTATTAGGCGATTTTATTCAGTTTAAAAAGGGCCACCAACAATTAACCCTCTCCGACATAAGACGCGATTTTGAGCCGATTAGGGATACTTTAAAGCCTTTGTTACCATCAGGGGTATTTATAAACCTTTAGTTTAGTTACTTCAACCTCTGCAGTTGTCTTTGAGTTAGCTGTGTTGAGCCTATTGGGGATACTTTAAAGCCTTTGTTACCATCAGGGGTATTTAGAAACCTTTAGTTTAGTTACTTCAACCTCTGCAGTTGTCTTTGAGTTAGCTGTGTTGAGCCTATTGGGGATACTTTAAAGCCTTTGTTACCATCAGGGGTATTTAGAAACCTTTAGTTTAGTTACTTCAACCTCTGCAGTTGTCTTTGCGTTAGCTGTGTTGAGCCTATTGGGGATACTTTAAAGCCTTTGTTACCATCAGGGGTATTTAGCAACCTTTAGTTTAGTTACTTCAACCTCTGCAGTTGTCTTTGAGTTAGCTGTGTTGAGCCTATTGGGGATACTTTAAAGCCTTTGTTACCATCAGGGGTATTTAGCAACCTTTAGTTTAGTTACTTCAACCTCTGCAGTTGTCTTTGAGTTAGCTGTGGGCAGAAAACTAATTGTGGAGAGGTAATTATAAGAGTGAGAGAACTCTATTTCTTATTGCTAATCTGGCAACCTCTGCATCATATGAGTCTGAAGCGGTTAACAGGCTTCGAACTAGCTCCCTTGACCCATTTCAGTACCACAGGTCCTTCATAAACTGCACAAAATCGTCTAAATATAGCTGAAGTCAAAATAAAATAAAAAGATGTCGGCGGTACAGAATAAGTTAATAATGAGTTGAGCTCCTTCCTGTCATTATTTAAGGGGAGATTTCCACTTGGGGGATTTTTTTCTTGACCCCTTTCTCCCTCATGGTTAGCCCCATTGCTTTTGATATTATAAGACGTTCGCCCCATTAGTTTGGCGATTTTAAGAACTTTCGACCCATTTCTGTCAATTTTAAGACTTTTCGTGCCATTTAGGTGTCGATATTTTCCTGGCGAGCGTTAGCGAGCCTGTAATTTAAGAGAAACCGGCCTTCGGCCGGGAATTTTTTCTACCGAAAAATGTACAAATTTATCTTGAAAGGGGGTCAAGGGGGTGAAGTTTTAAGATTGCTGGAGGAGTAGGAAACAAACTAGAAACCTCCCCTTAATGTTGCACACTATAGCAAAGTTGCTGAGGTATAACAACATTCCACAGGAGCGAGGAAGTTGGGGGGAGACTAAAATACAGTTGGCACCACACCTCTACTGTCACTATACCCTGTTCTCAATAGGTAGGCTAGGCTTGACACAGTGAACTCTAAATTAATTTCACTCCCAACACCAAACACCTCCATGTGAAATTAATGAAAACATGTGAGACTCCCGGGATTCGAACCTGGGATACCACGTAGAGATTTTAAACACTCAATAAATGTATATCAATCGTAGTCACACACACACACACACACACACACCCACACACACACACACACACACACACACACTGTAACATATCTTTGAATATAAGCTTGCAGTTCCTCGTTTCATTTTCCTAGCGAGTACAAGAATTATATATACAGTATATCTACATAGTTATTCACTAGCCTGCACATATACCAACACATATACAGACTATATACACACATATATTGTTACACAGGCACATGATTACACACACACCAACACACACATACAAATATACACACACACACACACAAATATACACACCCACACACACACCCACAAATATACACACCCACACACACACCCACAAATATACACACCCACACACACACCCACAAATATACACACCCACACACACACACACCCACACCCACACACAATATACACACCCACACACACACAAATATACACACCCACACACACACCCACAAATATACACACCCACACACACACAAATATACACATCCTAAATTGTGCTTACGTGAGTACATAATATCACACTCTCTCTCTCTCTCTCTCTCTCTCTCTCTCAATGGTTTCTATGATACCAGCAATTGTAACACTATCTGATCCGACGTCTTGGGGGTTATTATATTTGTTTGTATTGAGGATTTTGGTTGCGTTTGCCATTTCCAAGCAATGTGTTTTAGTTTGTCCCCTAGGCTAACAAAAACACCTTCCCAGACTTACCTTTTGATACCTTTTGATGTGTTCGCCGCTCTTCTAGCGGCACCAAGGAGCGCGACGCCCCTCGTTATGGGTGGTGATTTGGTGCAGTAGACTGTTTGAAGCGACAGCTCGCTCCCTTGCGAGGATGGGCTCGTCTGGCACTTTTTGCAGTTCGACATCTAGGGCTCTCTTGAAGTTGTCTAACGAGATGTCCCTCATGTCTCTTACTCGCCGTGGGAGTTTGTTGAAGAGACGTGGGCCTCTGTGTGATAACCAGCCCTCTCGCAGAGAGCCCATAGCACCCCTGTTATTCATCCGGGGGATTTCGCATTCCCAGCCTCTCCTATCACTGAATTTCATGACTATCGGAGTATGTAGGTTTGGTACTAAACCCTCTGCCATTTTCCTCCTTCAAACTACAAACAATTACCACACAGACCCCATTCAAGCTAAATTTCACCCAGACCCCCTTCAAGCTAAATTTCACACAGACCCCATTCAAGCTAAATTTCACACAGACCTCATTCAAGCTAAATTTCACACAGACCCCCTTCAAGCTAAATTTCACACAGACCCCCTTCAAGCTAAATTTCACACAGACCCCATTCAAGCTAAATTTCACACAGACCCCCTTCAAGCTAAATTTCACACAGACCCCCTTCAAGCTAAATTTCACACAGACCCCATTCAAGCTAAATTTCACACAGACCCCATTCAAGCTAAATTTCACACAGACCCCATTCAAGCTAAATTTCACACAGACCCCCTTCAAGCTAAATTTCACACAGACCCCCTTCAAGCTAAATTTCACACAGACCCCCTTCAAGCTAAATTTCACACAGACCCTCTTCAAGCTAAATTTCACACAGACCCCATTCAAGCTAAATTTCACACAGACCCCCTTCAAGCTAAATTTCACACAGACCCCATTCAAGCTAAATTTCACACAGACCCCATTCAAGCTAAATTTCACACAGACCCCCTTCAAGCTAAATTTCACACAGACCCCCTTCAAGCTAAATTTCACACAGACCCCCTTCAAGCTAAATTTCACACAGACCCCCTTCAAGCTAAATTTCACACAGACCCCATTCAAGCTAAATTTATACATTTTTGGATCGAAAAATATCCCAGCCAAAGGCCGATTTTTTCGTAGTTACAGGGTCGGTGTCGTTCACCCAGAGAAAATAGACACACAAATGTGGTGAAGTGTCTTATTATCGCCAAAATAATGGGGTAAAACGTCTTCAAAACTCCAACCTACTGGAGCGAAACAAGGAAGGCCACCAAGGGCTTGAATTAAATCAATTAATATTAGAGGAAGTGAAATTATAATTAAATTCATCATAATTGGATTGGTGAACTTAAGGGGAAAGGGGTCGTTTTTCTAGACCCCCTTCTCCCTCATGTTTAGCTCCATTAGTGTTTAGATTTTAAGTGGTTTGCTCCATTAGTTTGTCATTTTAAGACCTTTCGCCCTCTTTCCTTGTCAATACTAAGACTTTTCGTGTTATTTAGGTGTCCATTTTTTTCCTGGCGAACAAAAGTGAGCCTGTAATTTTGGAAGAACCGGATCTAATGGATGTTTTTGTTTTAAGTTTGATGGAGGTCTAGGGAGAAAACTAACAAATATATGAATGAGTAAATAAATAGACAAAAAACTAACTACTACCCCCCCCCCCACTCTTAAAATTAAATCCAGCATTATTGGATTGGCAAAGTTAATTCGGTTGTCTCTCTCTCTCTCTCTCTTGTTAATATTTAGTGAGGTGAGATAATCAGCTGATCGCATGTAAACAAAGTCACGTGACCAGGTGCAACACGTCAGCTGGGATGACAGGCTGAGAGAGAGAGAGTGAGAGTGAGTGAGTGAATGTGTGTGAGTGTGAGAGAGAGTGAGTGTGTGAATGAGAGAGTATGAAAGTGAGAGAGATTGAGTGTATGTGTGTGTGTGTGTGTGAGGGAGAGAGAGAGAGAGTATCACACCAGCTGGTAGAGTCATCCACACCCTTGCATATTATACAGTATACAGTGTTTCTTTCTTCCTCTCTCTGATGCGAACACAGACACGTACACACACATACACAGACTCACTCTCTCTCTCACACACACACACACACACACACCCAGACACACACACACACCAGACACACACACACACACATCCACCATTATCCTAAAGTATTTTTCGGCCATAGCGACAGAGAGAATTGTATCGTGGTGCCTCCCTAACCAAGCTGCTATCAGCCTGTGTTAGCCTACACATCTTCTCACCAATATAAAGTGCATCTGCGTATGTACAGTACTTGGTGGGAAGCCAGGCACCTCATGGTCGCCAAAGGTCGCATGATACCTCGTAGTTAACCCCTTCAGACTCATATGATGCAGAGGTTGCCAGATTAGCAATAAGAAATAGAGTTTTCTCACTCTTATAAATACCTCTCCAAAATTAGTTTTCTGCCCACAGCTAACTCAAAGACAACTGCAGAGGTTGAAGTAACTAAACTAAAGGTTTCTAAATACCCCTGATGGTAACAAAGGCTTCAAAGTATCCCTAATAGGCTCAAAATCGCGTCATATGTCGGAGAGGGTTAAGGTACCTAGGTTTAAGAAAAACTCTGTAGATTTTCAGCCTCAGGACTGCAATGAACAATAAATCGACAATTATTATTATTATTATTATTACACACACACACACACCCAGACACCCACACCCACACACACACACACACACCATATCTCACCCCCTAGTATTAAGTTACACCAGACACCACTGAGAATTCCCTTAAGCAAATAATTATAAAGGCAGTGAACTCTACAGGGTGTGTGATATGAACTGTTTAACTGTGTGTGTGTGTGTGTGTGTGTGTGTGTGTGTGTGTGTGTGTATAAAGGCAGTGAACTCTACAGGGTGTGTGATATGAACTGTTTAACTGTGTGTGTGTGTGTGTGTGTGTGTATAAAGGCAGTGAACTCTACAGGGTGTTTGATATGAACTGTTTAACTGTGTGTGTGTGTGTGCGTGTGTGTATAAAGGCAGTGAACTCTACAGGGTGTGTGATATGAACTGTTTAACTGTGTGTGTGTGTGTGTGTGTGTGTGTGTGTGTATTTACCTAATTGTATTTACCTAATTGTATTTTACAGGATTGAGATTACTCTCGTAGTGTCCCGTTAGCCTTTAACTTATCATAATTTGCTTTAAAAGCTTGAATACTTTGTGCACACACAAGGTCGTTTGGTAACTTATTCCACTTCTCAACCATTCTATCTGGAAAACCAAACTTCCTAACATCCTTCCTAGCTCTCCTCCTCAACAGTTTATAGTCATGTCCTCTCGTCCTCCCCACCGCTGGCCAAACAAAATTTGTTTGATCAATATATTCCTTTCCGTGAACACACCTAAATAAAGCTATCATGTCTCCCCTCTCCCTTCTCTGTTCAAGTGAGGGAATCCCCAGGTGACACAGCCGGTCTTCATATTGTAAGTTTTTTAACCCTGGCACCCATCTTGTGATCACACGCTGAATTTTCTCGAGCTTACTTATGTGTTTTTTCATATGTGGATTCCATACAACCGCTGCATACTCCAGGCTAGGCCTTAAAAACTGTGTTATTAATATCTTCACCATGTCTTCATTTAGGAATTTAAACGCTACCTAATATTAGCCCACCACGAATATGCCTTATTTACCAAGTTATTGATGTGGTCACCGGGATCTAACCTCCTGTTCACTACAACTCCTAAGTCTTTTTCCTTCTCTGACTTTTCCAACCTTACATCGCCCATACTGTACTCCCCATGGGGTCTTCCCTGGCCGTCTCCCATCTCCATCACGTGGCATTTATCAATGTTGAACTCCATTTTCCACATTCGACTCCATTGATACAGCTTATTGATGTCCTCCTGGAGCATTTTACAGCAATTGTTATCAACCACTTTCCTTACTAATTTTGCGTCATCGGCGAACATGTTAATATAGCTGCTAATTCCAAGAGGCAGATAATTTATAAAAATTAAAAACATCAATGGGGCCAACACTGAGCCCTGGGGCACTCCACTTATCACATCACTCCATGATGAATATTTCCCTCTTATGATGGTTCTCATTTTCCTCCCGGTTAAGAAATCCTTCATCCATTTTAAGAGTCCAGAGTGTGTGTGTGTGTGTGTGTGTGTGTGTGTGTATGTGCGTTTGTGTATATTTTTCCGTGTGTGTGTGTGTGTGTTTTTGTACGTGCGTCTGTGTATGTGTGTGTTTGTGTGTATATTTCCGTGTGTGTGTGTGTGTTTTTGTTCGTGCGTGTGTGTTTCTGTTTAATGCATGTAGCTGAAATCCAACAACAAATACATCACCGGTCCTGAAGGGGTTAATATTATATCGCCTCATAGCCATTCAGTGTATATATCCTAGACATAATTACTATATGTAGATTAGATTAAGGGGGGGGAGGGTTTAGTTTTTGGTATATTTCATATATGTATATACTGAGTGTACAGTATATATTTATATATTTATTCACATATTGTATTGTTTTAGTTTCAAATTTAAAAAAAAAAAAAAAAAAAAAAAAAAAAAAAAAAAAAAAAAAAAAAAAAAAAGATAACTTTCTAGATATAGCGAAGGCCTGTCCTTCCTTAATTACAGGCTCGCTATCGCTCGCCATGAAAAATCGATACATAAATGGCACAAACATTCTTAGTATTGACAAACAAAAAATGGGGCGGAAGGTCTTAAAATCGCAAAACTAATGGGCCGAACATCTTAAAATCTGAAAACTAATGGGGCTAAACATGAGGAAGAAGGGGACCAGAAAACTCCCCCCTCCCCCCTTAACTCCTTGAGTATAATGACGCGTTTTTAGTTTATTCTGATTTTAAGCTGCTTCGGAAGGCCCTGTAGAACGAGGGGCGACGCGCTCCTCGGTGCCACTAGGAGAGTGGGGAACACAACCTTAGGTGACGTTAGGTAGGTGAATAACTGCAACTCTCCAACCCAAGAGTGAAACGTTATTCTCAGTCTTTCTTCTATTCAACAGCTGGGCTTTGGAACTCTCTCCCAGAATCAGTCTTTCCCTCTTCCTCTGACTGAAATTGCTTCAAACTCAGTGTGTCCAGCCATTTTGGCTCGAACGTCCCTTGATTTTGGCCCTGTCACTCTTTCAATTCTGGAGGAGGCACTTGCCACAGGCAGTTCTGCCTTTTGTCTCCCTCATTCACTTAGAAAAAAAATACGGTGGCTAAAAGGATTAAGGTGAGGTATTTAGTTTGTTCCCTAGACCTCCATCAAGCTTAAAATTACACGCCCTTGAGTCCCTTTCAAGATAAATTTGTACATTTTTCGGTAGAAAAATGTCCGCCGGTTCGTCTTAAATTACAGGCTCGCTATCGCTCGCCAGGATAAAATCGACACCTGATTTGCACGAAAGGTCTTAATATGGGGTGAAAGTTCTTAAAATCGCTAAACTAATGGGACAAACGTTTTATAATATCAAAAGCAATGGGGCTAAACATGAGGGAGAAAGGGGTCCAGAAAAAAATCCCTCAAGTGGAGACCTCCCATTAATGGAGATAGTCTGTATAGCCTGTTGACTGGTGGCGCCACGTCCTTCCTAAGATGAATACAGTCATTTACTAATTATCAGAATATACTGAAAAGGATATAAAACAATGTCTCCATCATCCCACACCTCCTTCCTAAGCTAAATATAATCGTCTAATTTACTAGCCAGAAAACACCGTATCTTGAGAGGGTTAAGGGGAGGTTTTTAGTTCGTTCCCTAGAATTCCATCAAGTTTAAAATTATACCCCCTAGACTCAGGATAAATTTGTACATTTTTCGGTAGAAAAATGGCCCGGCCAAAGGCCGGTTCCTCTTAAATTACAGGCTCGCTATCGCTCGCCAGGATAAAATCGACACCTAAATGGCACGAAAGGTCTTAAAATTGACAGAAATGGGGCAAAGGTTCTTAAAAACACCAAACTAATGGGGCAAACGTCTTATAATGCCAAAACCAATGGGGCTAAACATGAGGGAGCAAGGGGTCAACAAAAAAATCCCTCAGGTGGAAATCTCCCCTTAATATCAAGGCATTACAGGGCTAGAAGGCTTTGTTATTGGCCCATTATTTATTTATTTATTTATTATATAATTAGTTTTCTCCCTTAACCTCCATCGAGCTTGAAAAAAACATCCCCAAGATCCCTCTTCTAAATATATTTGTACATTTTTCGGTAGAAATATGATGGGTTCGCCACTCATCTAGTGAGGGAGAAGTGGGGCAGAAAAAACAACCTCCAAGGAACAAAATCTGGTGCCATTGGACTTTTAAAGAGAGAGAGAGAGAGGGGGGGGGGGTTCTCAGACAGTTTACCCTTGCTCTCAT